>VUQJ01025931.1:8706-24044 GCA_015108635.1 Andinoacara biseriatus
CTGAAAATGGGCTCATCCATCCATCCGTGGGGGGGCTAGAGCCTATCCCAGCTGACACAGGGTGAGAGGCAGGGTACACCCTGGACAGGCTGCCAGCCTGTCGCAGGGCCAACACAAAGAGACAGACAACCATTCATGCTCACATTCACACCTATTTAATGTAGCCAATTAACCTAACCCCAGTAAGTGCATGTCTTTGGACATGTGGGAGGAAACCGGAGTACCTGGGGTCAATTATATTAAAAATAAATAAATAAATAAATAAAAAGACAATGGTAAAGCTTTTTGGTGTCTTTTGCTATAGCGACATTACCTCACGGATAAATCTCCAGACTTGGCGAGGCAGGAGAGCCACCACAATGAACAAAACTTGAATTTTAATAATAATTTTAGGTAGGTTAGTTTACATAATGAGTGACATTCAGAAGACAGAGTTAGTCATCATTTGTTCAAGTGTGACATTTCTGAAACAGCACAGCCCTAAAGAGGAGTGGGTTTTCTCTCAGTGTGGTCGGCAGGTGCTCAAAGTGCCGGTAAACGAGTTTAAGCGAGGGAGCTGGTGTTGATCCATAATTACTCGGAGAATGTTAGTACATGCAGCTTTATACATGTGCTCTTTAAATGAGTCCGAAGAATCTCACAAAGATATTTCATAATTCCCTCATTTAAGACATTGTTTGCATTCTGCAGTGAAATGTATATGAAAATACTACAAAGATGTATCTATAAATATGCAGTCTGTCACACATTTATTTTTATTCAGTTCTTGTTAGCGTGTCATAGTTAGTCCTGACTGATCGCATGTGTTCTTCATCTTCCGCAGTGAGCGATACTAACATGGTGCTAATCAACGCCTTACAGGTTCTCTAGCGCAGCTCATCCTCATCCACGTGTTTTTTCCACTCAGCCTTAAAAATTGCTCAAAAGACACCAGCGCTGTACGCTGCAAACATCGACTTTGTTAAACAAGCAGACAGAGATTAATGAACCAAAGAGCTACGGAGGAATTCATTACAGTGGAATATTCAGACTCGCAACAACCACTGAATAATTGCCATGTTTCAACATTTGTGTAACTGAGCTCCACATTCACATCACAGCTACCCAAAAAAACAAACCCCACTCTCAGCCAATTAGTATGGTAATTAATTTATGAGCTGAGACTGTCCTATTAGCTTCATTTCAGCCGGCATCATTTAAACTAAGAACATCGCGTGGTCTACTTTGTCGTGGTGTTTGTCCCCGACTATGAGACAAAAAGAGAACGTCATTTGGTGATTTCAGTCGGTGTGTCAGAATAGCAGAGCATCTCTTCTCTTTTGTCTGTACAGGGGGAACTACAGTGCATTGACACAGTGAAAAAGCCAGCATCTAATCTTTGTTCCTCCCACACACTCCAGCAGAATGAGAGACAAGCGATCTGTCTCTATTGTATTATCCAGATGCTCCAGCCCCACTGGGTAATGAGATACCGTACTATGTGTATCGTACAGTGCCTTCATCAGCAAGGCAGAAAACCAATGGGGAGGCAGCAGTCACTCCTGTGGCCATCACAAAGCAGAAAAGCTGTGGGTGAGAGGTGCGCCTGAGGATGTAATGGGTACCTGGTGGGCTAGGCCAGACCTTGCATCTGTCACAGCTGGGCTCCTGATTGGGCCCTGACGAGCAGCGTACACCAGGTGTCGGACCTCCAGCGTGTGAGCAGCACAGCTGGATTTTTGGCAGCACTGGAAATAAGAATCTAATCCCGGTTTGACTGTGGCAAACTCTATTATCTAATATAAGGATCTTCATCTAATTATCCCAGGCTAACCAAGGCTCCAAAGGAATGATTTGGACAATGTGCCCGTCTCCAAACCAACAGCTCTGGATGCACAATAAAGCAGTGCTCTGTGATCTTGATTGTAGATGCTTCACACAAAGGCGAGAGCACCCAGCCCTGCTGATATCCACTTCGTACACAACACAGACAGATAATTAATTATTAATGTTAGATCATGACCACTTTGAAATATGACTTACCTTGGCCTTGACTAGCCTCTTGGCAGTCTTAATCTTGGCTTCGCAGAAAGCCCCTCGGTACTTGGCGCTCACATCCGTCCCTACTGTCAGGTAGGGGGGCTCCTCCAGAGTCTGAAGGAATAAAATAAATAAATTTAAAAATTACAGCGAGTTCAAACCCTTCTTATATATATAGCATAATGACACAGGTGTATTTGCACAGCTAAAGCAGGAGGACACACATACAAGCATAACAAGCATAGTCCAGGGTAACAACGCAAAACCCACCCGGCTCACTGATTCATCCATGGAAAACACGTAACATCTGCTCTGGGTTTTGGAAAACACGTCTTGGAGGGAGCAAACAAAAAGGCCACTTCACTACAGCTTTGATGACTACAAAGAAGAAGCTATCCGAAACACATTGCACCATCTTGTGTCATCATTGGTTCCCCCCCTTCAGCCCCACCTCTGCTCCCTGCAAGAACAGATTTGTGGAGGGCAGAGTACACAGAGAAAGCAGACCGTCTGTGTATAGATGGGCACAGATGATGTTTGTGGTTCATACAGTGTGAAGATGAATTTACTGAGGTTGTTTCACTAAGACTCGGGAAAAGGCCCAGCCTAACAGTGGTATATTTAGACATCTTTCTAGAATAAGAACCAAAGTGGGCCACACTTCCTGCTACTTCTGAAAGCAAGGAAAACAGCTCAAACACATGTACCACTTCTGCAGTACACTGAAGAAGAAGAAGAAGACATCATCTCATCTGAATGACATCAATGAATGTGCCAGATGGAATGGAGATGCTCAAAAGTAACAAGAACAATCAATTTCAAATTAACTTATTCACAGTAGGAAGTTGGATCTGCTCATTACTCATTACCATATAAAACCATTTCTCTTTGCAAATTGTACCTGTTCAATTTCATACGACAAGATGATAACTTGTAAGACTTGGCGAGATGCATATCTCTTCTTTTTCCATTTGCACTTTCTATGCTTTAAGAGATTCAAACCACATAATTTGTGGGGGCTGTTCATAACGGTTGTTCATTGTTCCCATGAGGAGAGGAAAGAGTGCACAGGTTGTCATTCCAGCTAAAAACTACACCAGCGGTTAGCTGTACTTAAATCAGTGAAGAGGAACTAATTACTAATGCCAGCTGCTGCAGTCGACCATGGCACATACTTGTGTCATGACCAAACCACTTTTTCAGGCCTGATGTGCTCCAAAGTCCAAATCCTGTCAGGATGCTTGGTAACCTTTAAGCCTTACAAATTTCAACCCTAATTATATCGATTGCTTATTGTAACCTATCGAGCTCAGAAATGCCAAAAATGATCTGCTGCCTTTGTGTAGACACCTGCCATTACCTTAGGCCTTTGAGCAAACCCTGGAGTGACATGATAAAGAGAAAAACAAACTAAACTCAGAGGACTTTCACATTGATGGAGTGCACAGAAGAAGTGAGCACAGCAGCTTTGGGAGAAACAGCTGCTGCTTCAACGTTCTGCAGGTGCTCAATGCCTCATAAGTACTACTGTTGGCTGCATATCGCCTTTGAAATGAGTGTGATTTGTTCAAGCTAGTGACAGACTGACAACTTCCTGCTACCATTTCACACAGACTAGGCATAACAATGAAGACATAAAAAGAGAAAACACTTATAATGTTACAGCTATGAGCAATTAGTGGTCAAACATATAACTGTCTGAGCTTTAATGGTTTTTTTTATTGATATTAAATGGAGTTCTGCATTAGAAATAGCTGTACAAAAAACAAAAAAAAAAGAAAGAAATAGCTGTACAGATGTGCAAGTTGTGAATTAGTTTGTGCTGGAAAGTTAAACTCCTCCTTCTTCTGGCTGCTCCCTTTAGGGGTTACCACCGCGGGTCATCTGCCTCCATCTAACTCTATCCTTAGCATCCTCCTCTGTCACACCAACCCTCTGCATGTCCTCTTTCATTACATCCATGAATCATCTCTGTGGTCTTCCTCTTTTGTTCCTGCTTGGCAGCTCCATCCTCAACAACCTTTGTCCAGTATATCCACTATCCATCCTCTGCACATGGCCAAACTATCTCAGCCTTGCTTCTCTAACTTTGTCTCCAAAACACTCAACCTGAGCTGTCCCACTTAAACAACAGATTATTTTTCCTTTACTATACAGATGGCTGAATATATGACCCCAAAAATACCCCAAAATTCTCCATTTCACTCTATCGTGAGGGTTTAGTAACAGTACATATGAGGGATGTCAAAGATGTGGCCTGGAGGCCAGAATGGGCCTGCCACAAGGTCCAATCTGTCCCGTTTGTACTGTAAAGTCTTTAATATCTTAACTTTACTACACAGTGAGGCATGAAAATGCATGGAAAAAAGTATTTCTAGATCGTGACTAGTGCCTGACCAATAAATCCTTTATCGGTCAGGCGCTAGTCAAGATCTAGAAATACTTTTTTTTTTTTTTTATCTCCAGTCAAAAACTGATATCAATATTTAAAATAAAAAAATTTCCAATATTAAAATCCTGATATCCCTAACTTTTGTTATGTACACTTATTTACACTCTACTCAGATCAGCTAGTTTTTACTCAGTACTCATAATGTGGGTGAAGGGCATTTCATCTATCCCTTTTTTCTTTTCATTTATCAGCTATTATAAATGCAGATCCAGAATAATCTGCAAATAACTAATATCAACTGATAATATCAGCCTGCCAATAAATCGGTTGGGCTGTAATCTTGACAAACTGTTCAAATAATAAACAGTAAAGCAATACAGTTGTTTAGCTCCAAAATCTAACTGTGAAAGTTTTGTGCATTTGTAGATTCCCTGTGATGTTAATCCATACATAATAAGACGGAAATTGCACTTTTAAAAAAAATGTGTCATGCTAACATTAAATGTTTACATCTTTAAAAGTAAGGTTGGTTTTTATACAATCATTCTACTCATACAGCTCACTTTGGGCTATATGTGGCCCATTACCTAAAGTGAGTCTGACACCACTTGTATCCTGTATATAAATAGGATGCCAACATGCAACAACAGAAGACAACATTTCACTGCAAATGATGATTCTACTGAAAACTCAAAAACCAAACAAATACACAAAAAAAATCTGGGGACATATTTAATTAACAGATTAGAAAATTGCATCTTTTATGTTAAATGTAAGCTTTTCATAGGCCGCCTCATGTCCGCACTCTGGGATTCCGGCACCCTCCAGCCTCTCTACCTCTCAGATAAAACACCTCATAAGTCTGTAGCAGTCTGGCCTGAGCACCAGCTGCCCCGGCCAACTCTGAGTTTACATGATGCAGCAGCCATTTCCACTGTCTCACCAATTCTCGTGTCAGTTATGGCTGCACCGCTACAGTCTTCAGACCACTGTTCATGCTCCTCTTTCATCCTTTCATACTCCCTGCACTGACCTACTTTCAAACAAACAAACAAACAAACAAATAAATAAATAAATAAATAAATAAATAAATAAATAAATAAATAAATAAATAAGGCATGCCAGGGGAGTAAGAGAGGGCAGTTTCGGTGATCTCAACAGCTGTTCTAGCCAAACATCCACAACCTAACCAGACAGGACTAAAAACACACTACTGAGGCCTGAATTACATTTGTCATGCTCACATTCCAACACAAACAGAGGACAGTTTGTTGTTTCTACTGATAATGCCCTGCCGCCCAGCACTGAGCCACAACTATGAAAGAAAACTCCATTCCTTGGATTAGATTGCTATTTGGCCTACAGCTGTCTGGAGAAGGAAAAAAAAAAAAGACTCCTTTTTTCAAAATTGTATTTTATTTTCATTGCTTCTGCCAGTGCTGAATGATCTTGTGTTATGTTTCCCCCGCTCAGAAGATCAACTAGTCAAGATGACTAAACTCAAAGAGGCAGAATTCCTATGCCTTTGGGACGTGCAACATCCTCTCGCCAGCTCATAATAACATCATGCACCTAATGAGAGCAGCTCTCTCCCAAGATTCTGTCATAAAAAAAGGACTGAACAGTATTTATGATAAGCCTTAAGCGCCACTTCAGCTACTACATGCAGAAAGTCAGCATGATGATAACAGCAGTACTACAATCAAGACCAGCTCTCTGGCTATTCACCTAGTGCTACTGATGTGGAAAATACTCTCCAGGCACATGTGCTTGATTAAACACATACAAACGTGAGTTGGCATGGGGTGACAAAATGCACCTGCGGCTACCATTCGCAGAAACACACATGAACTCTTCCCAAAAGCTGCACTCTGGCTGTGAGAGGGAAAATAAGGATGTCCAAGTTGTAATTATTAGTATGCTCTACTTGGCTATCAGTTGAACATGCACACGCAGGATAATAACCTTATATGTATTCAGGCCGTAACCCCCCCCCCCACACACACACACACACACACACACACACATATACACAGACACAAACTGAGCCATCTAAAAGAAATAACAGAGGTGAAGGTGCACCACTGTTATTGGTCATAAAGTACTTCTATCCTGGACAGAGTGCTAGTGCTTCACTGATTACTGATGATCCAAAACCCACTCTGTGTTTAAGCCATTCTAGTCAGAAAACAAAGGTGTTGCTACATTAAGACAGAGCTTTGAAATCACTGCAGTTTTACTAAAATAAAACATACTGGAGTAACATTGACAGCAGCAGAATGAGATCAGTTTCTGCTCAATAAAGACTTGGGTCATGAAAAATTTAACAGCACACTCCGTGGTTGAAAATAAGCTGCTGCTTATGTTGCATTTCTTAGACAGCCTGAGTGACTATAGCATTTTCATTCTACAACTCAGTAAAAAATAAAAATCTGGCAGCTATCAAAAGGTTAAAGCTTCCATACTGGTGGCGTGGTGGTGGGGTAAGGCATATATATGGCCTCACTTTATATCAGTCATCAAGGAGGGATACTAGTAAGTCTCCAGGGATTTCTTAAAAGATCACAGGCTGCTTCTGTCCCACAGACACATGCAGCTACCAGCGTGTCTTCTGTGTGTCAATCCCCATCAATAAAACCAGTGCAACTATCCCATTCAAGAATATGTTTCTATATTCACCTGTGTTGAACTCTAAACTCAAAGGTTAGTGATTCAGCTAACTGCAACAATGCTGTCATGTTGAGTGTTGTGCTTGGAGCTGTAAATCTAGAGAAACTTTGACAGCATACAGCTTTTTTAAAAAAAATCTTTTTATACTTACTGTGTTTGCCTATTGGGTTTATTGTACCTTAATGTTTGTTCTGTACATCTCTGTGCTGCTACTACATCGAAATTTCCCCATTGTGGGACAAATAAAGGAATTTCTATTCTATTCTATTCTATTACAGCCAGACTACATAGATTTCTACAGCCCATGATTGATTGCATTTTTCTGGAAAATCTACATCATGCCTACTGTACTTTTTTTTTTTTCTCTTTTGGACTGACTCCAAGTCTGACTATCATCCAGAAAAAACAACACAGAGGTACGCAGAGGTTGGTTAGTGTAGCATTATCTACCCACCACACTGCATACTGTGCAGCACAGACAGAACAGCAGACCTGTGTAGGTACAGTTAGCTCATCAATGCAGACACTACTGCAGGTGTCAAAGAGGAAGAGGATCCAGGAAGTTTACTTTATACTTCCAACACAGAGAGTGTAAAGTAGCCTATAACAGCAGAAGAGTACAGGATCACGGTTAACCTCACTCTCATAAAGTGCTGAATGATTCATTTGTTAAAGTAAATGTGCAGATATCTGCCAGACAACTAAAAGGTAAACTGGTGTTAAATAGAGGAAAAGATTAGTCTTCCATTATCTCTCTTATTTAACAGGGCTGCTGTTAAATAAGTCAAGTTCTGGGCCAAAGTCAATGATTTGTCGTTATTTATTCTACTACAGCACAAATTTAGTCATACAAACTAAGATATGACACACCGCATGACAAGATTGCTTTTTTTAAATGTAACTTATTCAACTGCAAATTTACCAACTGTAAAAGTCTGGGCTGATAGTAATGTTTAAAATAACAGTGTTTTTGGTTTGTAATCCCCTTTTGTGCCAGGACAACAAAGAAATTTTCATTATTAAAAAACAAAAACAAAAAAAACCCTGACAAATAAAATCTTCATCACACTGTCAAAACAAATAAAGATAATGATAATAATAACAATATAAAACTTACCACTGCCGTCTGTGAATGCCATCTTTTTTGTTTGTTTTTTTACTTTGTAAATTAAACACTTCCTGCACAGAGACAGGTATTTGCAATTACTTTAGACCTGCAGTCAGGTATAAGTTGGGTGAGAATCTTATACCTGATTATACTTTGTATTACATTATGTTATTACTTAAAATCTAATAACACTGAATTTAAAAACAGGCTACTGTTACAGGTATGTAAATAAGTTAATAATATTTGGTTGATTTAAAAAAAAAAAAACATTCCAACAGAGTTTGTTAAACTTAAACAAAAACTTAAGTAGCATTGTCCTAAATGCTTATTTAAAGCATGGCCTTTAAAAACACAGTCACGTTGTGTGGTCGAGAGAGCAGCAAAGCGGATATTGTGTGAAGAAACTCTCCACAGTGATGTGACTAAAAACCATTCAAATCCCTTTCAATCTTAATTTAAGAAGTTTAATACCATTTTAAGGTCTCGAAAAATAACATGTAGTGTGCTGTCAATCAAGCACACTATCCTCTAAGAGGAAGAGCTCTTATTAGGCAGCTTAAGTGAAAACACCTGTGCTGGTTGTGGGTGCACGTGGGCGACGTTTTAAGATTTGAAATCCATAAGGAATCGAAAATATAAAAACAGTAATGCTGATTAAACTAGCAAAGATATAGTGACTACTTTCTAATGGACTTTTTTGATATACTTAATACATGACTTATGTAGAGCTCTTCTTGTTAAAATATAATATCAGAATATTAATAACCACTGCTAATTAGCAGAATTTAGACGATGTGAAGGCAGATCAGATTTGAAGCTGAGATTATAGGAACCTGCTTGCTGTTCAGATCTTAGTCTCTCTTTTTTTTCCCTTCACACCAGCAAAGAAACTCACACTCGTATTTTTAACATAAAAAAGTCATTACTGTTTCCATTTCCCAGAATACTGTGAATCAATACTGTGCATGTCTGAAACCTAAAAATCATACGTGCGCATGCATACACGCGCGCGTGCGCTGGAGTTAGATTTACAACACAGTGAAAGGAAATGTTGGGAAGATAAGCTGGTTTACACTGAGCTGTTGTATAAGATGATATAAAACTTAATTGTCTCAGTTTATTAAGATTACTGCCATGTAACATACCTATTATATTTATTCAAGAGAATTACACTGCTTTAATGACTGTATTAACTGCACACCTTTCAAACCTAACATTTAGGACTACGCAGCATATCTGAAATATTATAAACAATAGTTTTAGACCCATTATACTGCACTATGGTGCTTATAGGCTGAACAAAGGAACATGCAAGAGGCATGCAGGAAAGAATTAAGCTCCCTCCCAGCCTAGCTCACACATAGAATAATCCTGCTGTGAATCACCTCTTTGTCCGAACCAGAGTCGCCACAATTCCAGCGACTGGTGCTTCAGCAGGAGTTGCCTTGGCAATGCCATGGCAGCTTTGAACTAAAAAAAAAGAAGCAATCTTAATACTTTTTGTTTAAACAGTTATTCCCCCAAATTTAAGGCAGTCACCATTCCCACACTTAATTGTAAGAATTTAAGTGTTTTTGAATGTAGGTTTCTTATGAAAAAACAAAAAGCACTGACAAGTCTTTATCAGACAACCTTATTCTCACAAAGCACATGGACAGACCCTTAATGGTAACTCCATGTTATCACTGATCCAACACTGCAGCAACAGGTGCAGTTCAACAGCGGATTAACAGGCTGGAAAACTTCCCTCCTCAACTAAAACGATACATTTTGCAGCTCTACAGGTAAGCTTGTCCAAATGCTAGTAAAGTATGCCCAAGAAATTATTAACTGGAAATGTTGCAACAGTGTTTAATGAAAGGTACACTGAAATACTAGTTATAAATGAATCTTAGTGTAAATGTATAAAGGTAAAATCAGTGTTATTAACAAAACAAAATCAAGCTTGTATATTTACACGAATAAAGCTTTACACGAGCATTTGTATTTATGAAAAAATTGAAATGTTTTATATAGCTCTCTCGCTGTCCCGCTCTCTATGTAAAAAAAAAATACATCTGCAAGTAAAGTCATCTTAATTTTAGTATTTCTCTGGTCATTTTTGGAACACAAGTGTGATCCAATGCATATAGTGCAATTAGTGTAATGCAAACCAGGTCACTTCGTTACTTTTAACATGCATGAAAACACTGAAGAGCAGGGATTAGCAAGACAGCGCTGCTTTGCTCTATAATCTCTGTTTAGTTATGTTTAAAGTAGGTGTGAAGTGACATGGGAATCCCTGTGGTTCCACGCTTTCACTAAACTAACATGAGGGTAAATAAACTCGCCCCGAGTAACTGAACTGTGAACATAGAACAAAACAATTCATTCCCACAGAACATACATAATATTTCAGATAATTTAAATAAAATAGTTCAGTGAGCGCCACTCAAAAATACACACTTGAAGTTGTTACAGTTAAGTAGAGGTAACAATCATCAACTATCAAAAATGTAAGCACTTTACCAAGAATATGTAAACAGACCTGTGTAACAATACTATCCACAACTGAACCTTAGCTTTTAAAAGGTGATCATGAGGTAACTGATCAAAGCACATTAGACAGGCTACGGTCCCTGATCTGCTGAGTCCATCTTCTCAAATGCATACAAATGAGTTTACTGCCACAGAAATAATTGATTTCACTGTTACAGCAAAGTCTGCATCGTCACCGTTTTGACACAACAGAGCAACTCTTGATTACCAACCGGAGTTCAGCTTTATAAATGACAGATTTAAAACTGAATGGTCAAAATTTAAACAGCAAAAGCAGAGACCTCCTAGAATACCTATAGTATAATGACACCTTTCATCAGACCTCCCTGGCTTGTTTGACAGACCCAGCACCTCCAGTTTGCAACCAGTGCTTTTTATTATTGATATCCAATTTTAGAAAACTTTCACAACATCAACGAAGTCATTTTGAAAAAAATTAGAAAGCTTACTTTACATGAGATCAAACTGTTATCAAAAATAAAGGCTGAGAAGTACTTTTCCTACTATTTTGTCATACAGAATATATGAAAATAAATGCAAAGTTTTCACAGTTGTGTAAGGCTAGGTTTTAGACATTTACGTGCATGTGCACTAAACTCGAGTGAGATGGATGTCCTTAATATTACTGAATGTGGTTAAATTTAGCATGGACTGCTGGTATTGATACTAGTACATATTGATACTTGACTCCATCTGCCAGATTATCTATGCTAAAGTAAGGACTTAATGTATTCCACTTGCTTAATAACAGATTTATTAAATAGACCAGTCTTAAGAAGTCAAACAAATATCCAATACATTCATCTTCCTGTAGTGGGTCTAATATTTAGAGCATTTCATTCTGCACACTGTATTATAGCAGCATGTGCAGCTGATGTAGAAAGCCTGCAGACCATGAGCCTAAGTGACATATAATGCTAAGTGAACATAATGAAAAGTTGTCCTGGTTACAGAGCAATTTACAGTTTAGGCATTGAGCAGATGCTCATACAGTGGTAAAAGGAGTGAGCACTCCTTTAGCATCAATAGAGCCAGACAAACTGAGACTGCTGTGAAAACAACAAATGCTACAACATTAAACAGAAAAATGTCAGTGTAGGAACATCACTGCTGTCAGATGACATGTGGATATGAACATTTAAGCATAATAATCATCTCATACAGGCCTACTGCAATCCGAGTAGAAACAACTATAACTGCAAAATGGTCACATTTACTAACAGCACCATGTTTCATGTTTTTTTTTCTATGTTTAGCTTTATTCAAGTAGACATGGAGGAAATTAAGTAGCAAAAAGGCAGTCTAATATGAAAGTCAGGTGATATCTGCTAAAGCCACATTTTTCCGTATGTCTCTCAGCTTATTTTAGTGCATTTCCAGTATCGGCAATCAAAACCCCTCTCGCTTTCTGCCACGCAAATAGGTCATTATATAACCACAGACCACCCAGTAGTTTATGACAGCGTTACTACAGGGGCAACCAACAGAAAGAGTGTGGATGTAGACAAACAGATCAAAATAGCAACTATTTTTGCATACTCCATGTTCATTTTGCTTGCACTTTAATAACTGGATAATTTGGTAGAAGGTGACATGTTTATTAGTGGGTGGTGGGTTTAGTTTGATTAACCACAATAAGCATAACAAAGCAACAAACCAGAGCTGCTTGTAATGTGGTCACTATCAACTCTCCGATCACAAAGCCTGTCAACTTAAACTCGCATCTTCTACTTGCTTTATTTCCTCTCACAATGCTGTTATGCTTACATGTGCCAAATTTTTAAAAAAATGCAACTATAAGCACCAACTCCTGTCAAAGCTCATGTGTGTTATACTAATTGCTTCAAAAGTGAAACAGCTCTACAGGTTATGAGGCTGCATATGGCTCACATGGCAACAAATGATAAGTTAACACACTGCCTGCAGGCACAACTGCAACTATGATACAAGAATAGCTTAAATCACTGACACAGACAGCTGTGTCTTTTTCAGGCTAAATAAGGCTCAAGAAAACACTGCTGTGAAACACCGAATTTGGTTTTTTAATCATGAAGTCTCATCATGTAGTCCACAGACCACACCTTTGGTATAAATTTAGTTCCACATCATTTCACACCCAAGCATAACAATAATATTACAATTTCCAATTTGTGTTTGCAAAGCAAGCTGGAGCCACTGGAAACGCACTTTCATGCATATCAAAACAACTGTATTACTCTGGCCTATATCCAGGACACTTGCCATGCCTGCAAAATACATCCAACAGTTTGCGCTTAATTCGGCGGGTTAAGGCATGTTTACATAAGAGCTGAATGAAACTGAGCTCCACAAGTAGTAGTGAGCTAATGAGAGTTTCCCCGTGCTGTCGAGCACATGCAAGAAAAATGAATGAACATACCTTCATCTCTCTCTGAGTCCTCTAGGTGACCAGTGTAACGGATCCCAAGCTGGAAAAACAGAGGTGGGAGAAGCTGTTAGGCATTACAGAGAGTGCCAACTTCAGTCTGCCACAACAAGACACGATTATGTTATGATGACATCACTTCTTCTGCTACACTGCTGGATACCACGAAAAAAAAAAAAAAACAGGGCGGTAGACGCTCACTTTAAATGGCTTGGATAAAAAACACATCGACGACTGCACATGAGACATCCTTCAAGAGATGGCTGTCTTTTTTTAACATCCTGATTTAAGTCTGCAACAGATTTGTTCAAGAAAGAGACAGAGAAGGGTGTGTGTGTGTGTGTGCGCGCGCGCGCGTGTGTGCGCGCGCAGGAGCTTTCCAGTCCAATAATACGCGTTGCAAAGTAAACCGTGGCAGGCTGATCGCTCATTCGCGGAGCCTTTAAAGCCGTTTATGTAATGCCCAGCGCACACTGTTGTAAGTCAGTCACCAGTCAGCCAGACTTGGCTTGTGGCTAAGAATGGCGAGAGAAACAAAGTAACTAGACGCTGCTCAAAGAAAATGCTTCCTCTGCCTGCCCGCCTGCCAGCGCAGATGGATCATATTGTAGCTGTTTAATGGGGTGATGGACAGTGAAACAGCCGCACGGGGCTCGGTTTTCTGAGTACATGGCAGCGTGGTGTGCCTGCTGTCTGCACTGCACTGACTACACAAACGCTACAGCAGAGGATGACGCCATTTCTGTGGCTGACAGTAAGCTTAGAAAGAAGAACAGTTGAGAGCGCACAAACACTGGAAATCCAGGGCTGCAATTCACCTGCCCGTGTTACAGCCATTTCTCTCTCGGAGACCAGGATCGCTTGTGGGGTTTTTGTTACAGGAAAACTGCACCGAGACCGTCCATTTTCGTTTTCGCTACTCTCCCTAGTGTCGGTGCGCTGCTCTCTGCGGAGAGTGCGCTCGACAGCAAAAATAAAATAGAGCGATAATAACACAGCCGCCAGCCCCCAAAAACCTTTACAGAAATGTTATATCACCGCCCGGACAGTAGAAACCGCGTCAAGTTGAGCAAAAAAAAAGTGAAGATCGGCCGTGCGGACCGATTGGAAGTCACTTTCCTAACAAAATGCTCTAGTGTGGCATTTCGCTGACTGTTCACGGAGTAACGATGAGTGGAGATTTGCTCCTCACAAAGAAGCAAGTCGACGAAACGGTTCGCAACAAGGTCAAGCTCGAGGAAGACTTGCAACGCAGCAACATCGACTATAATCCCACCACCACCACCAAGCACACACATACACACACACACACAACATTTTATTGTTATAACACAAGCCAAGGTCGCAGCCCCTCGTTTGGTTTGGTTCGCGGAGGATACAATGTCATCCGCCCCAGACAATTTGCTAGAGCTGAGCCGATGCGAGTGAGTGGACCGACCACCACTACCGACGAGTCTCGTTCGTCTTTTCTCCTGTCCTAAAAGCTGCCACCACGATTAACTAAAAGCGTCGAGCCCATTTAAACCTCTCCACTGTCCAAGGAAATGTGCAAAATACTGGTCACGCACTCTCAACATCGAGAATAACACAAGTCCTCATTAGCAAGAGAGGGGGTAAGGAATATAGACAACCTTTGCTCTGATTTTATCCTCACAACTCATCAAATGGGCGAGTTCCTTAAGCCAAGGTAGCTCATCTCTGCTCCAGCCTACATTGGACAAGTCAGTCGTGAGAAGCCAGACGTTACTGGTGGCACAAAAGGAGAGCCTGACAATGCGTTTCACCCCGTTCAACTACATCGTTCGCCCGCTGCTCGACAGATCTCGCCACGCTAATAATAAAACTCACCAATTGTTTCCCGTAATACCACTTTTTTTCCTTTCTTTTTTTTGACGGCTATTCGGGAGCACCGTGACAGGCGATACTCGACGACAACCTCCCCGAGGATTCCTCCGCTCAACAACACAACACTCCGGAGCCCGTCCAGGCAGACTTGAAACTATTCAACCTCGGAGTAGCGTAACCTTTCCCTGCGTTCATCATCCTCATTTGACTGGCTACAGCACAACTTTGTTATCGAAGTGACCAAGTTTTTTTTGTTTGTTTTTTTTCCCTGCATTCTCGGCCCGCAGCTTTCTACTGTCCTGTCGCTAAATTAATTCATTCCTCTACCCCCCCCCCCCCCCCCCCCCCCAACCCCCACCCCC
>VUQJ01025932.1:5317-21130 GCA_015108635.1 Andinoacara biseriatus
GGACCTCCACCTATGGCGGGCCACTCTTCTTCTGTAATAGGAAACAACATGGTAGTGTTCGGGGGATCTTTAGGAGCACGTCAGATGTAAGAAGCTTTTATTTCTGATTGACTCCATAAATTCAGAAAGAACAGCATACGTTTTAGCTTATTAAAACTACAGCAGTGTTGACGAAGTGTCATTGCAAAGGCTTCGCTTAGATGGTAGACGCAAAAAAAAAAATATCAAAAAATCAGTTTATACATGTGAAATTAATTCAATTAGACCTAAATTATCTGTTATACAGACTGTGTAAAAAATCTTCTTGGAGGGCAAACATTACACTTCCCAAGCACAGGACAACTTTCCATGCTCCAGTATATGCGCTGTTGGAGTACCTCAGGAATTATTTATATTTCAATGCAGTTCATTACTCATTTCAGATTTTTTTTTTTGTTAGATTTTATGAACATGGATGTATTACTGAATGAAAATTTCTGCTGTTGCTGTTTCTTTTTGGGTTTTGAACAGGAGTAATGAGGTTTGGGTTCTTGATCTGGAGCAGTGGTCCTGGTCCAAACCACCCATATCTGGACCATCACCACACCCACGAGGAGGCCAGTCACAAGTAAGAAGGCTTCAGTATTTAAACAAGGCTGCCTATTCACTTTCTTTAACTGTCCTGTCTGGTTTTTAAAAAATGTTGCTAAAGTTTTGGCTTTTATTTTCTATCCATGTATTTACAAAAAAGTGCCAGAAAAGCCCATTTATATTTTATCTGTGAAATTAAAGGATTCTCTTCAAATATTTACTCTTTAGATTGTGATTGACGATCAGACTTTGCTCATCTTGGGAGGTTGTGGTGGCCCTAACGCAGTAAGTTGTTTTTTCTTCTTTTTAGTTTAAGAATAAATACACAAAACTGCAGTTTTATAAAAAAAATTTTTTAATCATAGCTCCTCAAAGATGCCTGGCTCCTCCACATGGATGCACTACCATGGAGGTGGCAGCAGCTGCAGGTGGAAAACGAAGACCATGGAGCCCCAGAGCTGTGGTGTCACCCAGCATGTAGGGTGAGTGTGTGTCTTAGCCATCAGTTCTGAGCAGAGTACTACAAAGCAAGTTTGACATAGCCAGGCTTCTTCACTGGCCAGGTAGCCACAGTCATGATATATAAAATTCCTGACTGGAGGCTTAGCTTTTGTCAACTCTCTTTATTAATCTGAACTTTCAACTTCAGGCTTTGTGTAAGATGACATTAAAAGGGAGTGTTTGATGTGTCACGTGACTCTTCATCCTCAAAAAATAGATAGAGTGCCCCTATTTCTATCAGGTACACTATATTGCCAGAAGTATTCACTGGTCTGCCTTCACACGCATATGAACTTTAGTGGCATCCCAATCTTAATCCATAGGGTTTAATATGATGCTGGCTCACCATTTGCAGCTTCAAATCCTCTGGGAAGGCTTTCCACAAGGTTTACAAGTGTGTTCATGGATATCTTTTGACCATTCTTCCAGAAGTACATTTGTGAGGTCAGACACTGATGTTGGATGAGAAGATCTAGCTCACAGTCTTGGCTCTAATTCATCCCAGAGGTTTTCTGTTTGGTTGAGGTCAGGACTCTGTACACGCCAGTCATGTTCTTCCACATCAGACTCACTCATTCATGTCTTTATGGTCCTTGCTTTGTGCACTGGTGCACAGTCATGTTGGAACTGGAAGGAGCCATCCCCAAACTGTTCCCACGAAGTTGGGAGCATGAAACTGTCCAAAATGTCCTGGTATGCTGAAGCATTAGGAGTTCCTTTCACTCGAACTAAGGGGCCTCAGCATCCGCTGACCCCACTCTGATTTTACGTGGCATACCGCTTCATGGTTGAGTTGCTGTCATTTCCAATCGCTTTCACTTTGTTATAATACCACTAACAGTTGACTGTGGAATATTTAGTAGTGAGGAAATTTCACAATTGGACTTGTTGCATAGGTGGCATCCTATCATGGCATCATGCTGAAATTCACTGAGCTACTGAGAGCGACCCATTCTTTCACATTGTTTATAGAAGCAGTCTGCATGCCCAGGGGCTTGATTTTATATACCGGTGGCCATGGAAGTGATTGGAACACCTGAATTTAATGATATGGATGGATGAGTGGATATTTGGCAATATCAGAGGAAAAAGGTGAAATGAATCTTTTGTGTTTTTGGCAGATGCTAGAGTCACTACACTATGGAGCCACTAGGAGAGGGTAATAAAGATTTATAAAGACTAGGCTATAAAAATACTATGCAAAAGCCAACACTGGAGCTGCAAATAAGGCCAGAGAAAATCATTAGTCTCATGCTATCATAATTATGTTTTCCATTGTGTGCACAGCTGTAAGGTGCTAGACTTTAAAAATGCACTGCAGCTAAGCCTTAGAACCAGATCCATTTAAACATGAGTGGATTGAGGTCTGACTGTTCCACACCTTCATGACTGAGATGTGGCCAGATCAAACTTAAATTAATTTAGCTGATTTAATATTCTCAGTGAAAAATGGCCTACAAATAGACTGATTAGTTTAGTTCTGTTAGCTACAATTCCAGCAGTGTAAACCTCACTTGGCTGCAGATTACATGCAAACATTTCTGCATCACCAACTGAATGGATGTAAATTCCTGTGACCAATTGGAGCATTTTGCTATTTTTTACTGGACATTCCAGCCCATAACTGACCAGAGGTGGTTTTAAAAACCTCTCCTGGTCAGTTATGCCTTCAGCTTAAGTTACTGTTGTTAACCCAGTAAATCTCTTTTTTTCTTCATTTTTTAGTGCGCTCTTCAGTTATGTGAATAATTGTAAACATTGTTTGCTAATCTATCTTCTTCCGAACTTTTTTTTTATTTATTTATTTTTTTTTAACTACAAGGTGGGCCAGTGTGTGGTGGTCTTCTCACAGGCTCCATCTGGCCGGGCACCGCTCAGCCCAAGTCTTAATTCTCGGCCCTCCCCAATAAGTGCCACACCTCCCCCTCTGGGCCCTGAACCTCCTTCCCTGCGCTCTCAATCTCCCGTTCGGAGTGGTGCCGCTGGTGTTGTTCTGGGAGCTGTTGAAGAGGCTCCATGTGTAAACGGTCGATGGGGCACTCTGAGACCTCGGCCTTCAGCGAGAAGTGGTGCCAGAGATGGTAGCCCATCCTCATCTCAGCAGCAATCTCCTTCACAGGGCCCAGAGAGCCCTCCTCTTCCTCCGTTGTTAAATGGATCCTCCCCTTCACCTCGGACCAGCCCAGCCCAGGCTGCATCTCCTTCCTCTCGCCCTCACCTGCCTTCCTCCACAGACTATGGATGGGAGTCTCCCCCCTCTGCTGCTCACCATTCTGAGGTTCCTAGCACCAACGGCCTGCACACGCCTCCCTCGGGATCTCCACGCACCCCACCAGGTGCAGTGTCCCCTGCTGCCTTACGACGAGGGCTGGAGGCAGTGAAAAACAAATCTTCCTCATCTTTACCTTCTTCATCGTCATCCTCTTCCCTTCAGACACAGGGGGCTTCTCCTGGAGGTGGAGCAGGTCCCCCAGGAACCCCTCCGTCATCATCCTCCAGCCCTCCCCAGGTTGCTGGAGCTGATGGACATGCTATCCCGCCTATTGCGAGGCGTCTCGGTCATCATCCCCCGCAGAGCCTGAACGTAGGAAAACCTCTTTACCAGTCTCTCAACTGCAAGCCCATGCAGATGTACGTGCTGGATGTGTCCCGGGCCAAGTCTGCCGGGGTGGTGACCTGGAGAGTTTACGGGAACGGGACTCCTCCTGCAGTCACAGGACCACCGGAGACCAGCCTTCATACTGTGGTACAGGGCAGGGGAGAGCTCATCATCTTTGGGGGCCTCATGGACAAAAAACAGAATGTGAAGTACTACCCCAAAACCAACGCCTTGTACTTTGTACGCGCTAAAAGGTAATGCAGCTCTAGACAGGATTGAGAAGATGTTCATCCTGTGACCACACAAGGGAACTGACACACAAGGCCTTTTTCCTGTAGGAAGGATTATGAATAAAGAACATAATCATTGCTAGATGTTTCACTTCAGAAATTCACTATTCCCCCTTCTGCCTACTGCAAGCATTCAAAAGAAAAAAAACTTTAAGTACACTTTGATAAAACCATTTGCTTGAATGAAAATCCTGACTGTGTGTGTGAATGTAGGCAGAGGTGTGTGTGTGTTTGTAACTGCAGTGATGGGAGACAACTGGACTTTATTTTTTTTGTTGTTATTCCCCAGAAGAACATCCAGACAATAATTCTTATATTGTGTCACCTTCCTCTGAACTCTTAAAGAGAGCAAGTCTGGAAGAGCGGATGCTGTTGGCAGAAACCGTCTGACTACCTGCTTTTTGTATCACTCTTTAAGCCTGCAATGTTTACATTGGAAACTGTGTGAGTGTGTGTATGTGTGTGCACGATGGTGGTTAAAAGTTGTTGACTAATGTCTGATGGGGGCTAAGATGGGTGAGCGATGTGGCACTGTACTATGAACATAGTTAAAGAATAAAGGCCTCCATGTCTGCTCAGTGACTCTCTCAGAATTCTTGTTGCTGCTGTAAATAAGCTCAGCTTACAATCTAGTCATAGTTTTGAAGCTTTCAATCAGTCTTCATCAGCAGCTGCCATCGAACTGGAGAGAAAAATGTGAAGATGCACCAACCTGGGTAAAAAGGAAACAAAAGGTATAATGACTTGAAATTTATCATCTCAAATCATTAATGTGAAGTTTAATATTTTATAGCACTACCATTCTAACACTGAATTTGTTTAAAAATTACTTTAAGTCAAAGTCAAGTAAAAAAATAATTGTTTAGGTTGGATTTCTTATATTTGGACTGATAAGGCAGCAGTAAATAGAATAATCGCAAGCAAGGTATGCACAACTTGAACTTCAGCAGCAGAAAAACACACCAGGTTCCATTCCTATCAACTAACAACAAACTGAGGCTACAGTTTGAATGGACTCACCAAAAGTGAACAGAAGACCGGAAAAATGTTTGATCTAGTGAGTCCTGATTTCTGCCGCAATACTCAGATGGTACAGTCAGAATTTGGTGTAAAGAACATGAATGCATGGATCCATCCTTCACTGTATCAAGGCAGTTGGCAAAAGGGATTGAACATAGGAGCAGGTGTACCCAATAAAGTGTCCAGTGGATGAATAGCACTATAAAACTAGTGATATGCATTTTAACATTGTGAATTCAGTCGTGGTTTCACACCTAAATAGACTGTATGATTTATGTTACAACTTTTAAATTACCGTCTTTCTTAGCTTTTATAAGAAGGCTGCAGCTCTGTGACAACTGCGTAAACTTATGTGAAAAATAGTTACTAAAGGAAGCAGCTGCTTCTTCAACATGAACAGTGAACAGCTGTTTTTGCTTCAGATCAGTACACACACACACACATACACACACACACACCGACTCCGAAAAGGCTAAGCGGAAGAGAATGGATGGATGGTTTACTTTATTTTAAAAAGCGGCCTCTAGTGGCCCTTTTTCGTACAGCACAAAACTGAACTACGAGGTCATCTAGAAGTGGCTCCAAATTGCAATCATGGCTAATATCTTTCTATAAATAAATAAATTGAAAAAAATCAGAGGATTAATTGATTTTAAATAGATCAATCACACCAACTGCTTCCTTACTAAATTAATCTGAATACTCAAAAGCTTTCTAAAACAAATGTTCATATAAGAAAAAAAATATGAGAATCGCAAAAGTAAAGGCAGTGCACATGTCCTTTGTTTTGCTTCCGAGGTTATCCATGCGGTCTTTAGGAGCTTAACCTTGTTTGGATACCTCTCTCAGCATTTGATCTCCCTGGACTCAGACACTTCACCTCTCCATCTCCCCGACCAACAATAACCTTTTACCCAGAGAGCTCCCATAGGACCAGAGCAGGGGCAGCTCAGAGCAGAGCCGCCTGATTCGTGCACACTCGTGGAAATGGTGAGGTGGCACAAAAGCCTGAAACGGCATTGGCTCTGACCAGAAGGAGAGGGAGGAGACTTTGACAATGAATGTGCTGAGACACATGTTTACAATAATGGAGCAGAGAGGAAGAATGGAGCTGCCCGGGATCAATGAACTATGTGAGTGCATTTATTAAGTAAGCAAATCCACAAGATGTATTATAACCACCGAATAAGACACTTATATAACTTTTATGTTTCCTTGTGGTTGCCTCTGATGTTTGTTCTGTGCATGTTTTTGTAGTTGTATGTTTTATAAATGTCTTGTGTGTGTGTGTGCCTGCATGCCTGTAATCCTCTGCTCTTAAATCTGTTTCTGTGTCAGCTGTAGTATTGAATGAATTAATTTCAATGTGGTGAAGCTCCCAGAGTCAAAGACCAGGGGAGAGGCTTTTAAAATGTTTGTCATGCAAGAGGAAACCAGAATATTTTTGACAGTTTTCTCTTTCAGGCAAAAGGAAGCTCACCGTCCTGACCCGTAGGGCTGGATTTTTACGTAATGCCTGAAGCTTACTATTGAAAAATGTTTGCATTATCTCTTGCAGATGGTGCCTTATTTGAACAGACTGCTGGTGATAATGAAAGTTAGTGCAGGAGGACACCACGAGGTGCAGTGTCATAGGACAAACATGCAAAGCAGATGTTAAATGAATTATCACAAAAGTCAGTAGCTTCTGTTTCTGACTTTACTGTACTCTATCAAGCACAATTCGCTCTTCCTGTTCCCTAACAAACTGAGAGAAGGGAGGGGAAGTTATCACGATTACAGTTAGGGCAAACTGTGAAGATCACGTCTCAGTGATGACAAGCACTCAATTGCTGAAAATGTCACCCGAAAAGTCTGTGTTTGCGCCACAGCCTTCCCACAGAATGGCATCCAGTGTGTCCACAGTCCCCCGTGGTGTCTTTGGACCTTTGCCGCCACCTCCAGCAGTTTGGCCTCCACTGGATTTTGCCTTGGGTGCTCTCGCGTGCTGTGCAGCTTGTGTGTTCACCAATCCTCTGGAGGTGGTGAAGACTCGTCTGCAGCTCCAAGGGGAGCTTCGTGCTCGGGGATCCTACCAGAGACACTACCGTGGGGTCCTGCAGGCGCTCTGGGTGGTGGGCCGCACAGATGGGCTACGGGGCTTGCAGAAGGGACTCTCAGTCGGGCTCATGTACCAGGGTGTGATGAACGGTGTGAGGCTGGGCTCGTACTCCTACTGTGAGGCTCTGGGTATCACTTCTTTCCATGGAGGGAGTCTGCTGTCAGGAGCAGGTGCTGGAGCTCTGGGTGCCTTCATTGCTTCTCCTGCCTACCTAGTAAGTTTACTGAAGTTGATCATTTTTATTGTATCTTTTATAAGTCATTGTTCCTAAAGGAAGGTTTTTTTTTTTTTTTAAATAAAACACGAAGCTCCTTATGTATAAATTGCTTTAGTGGCGCATGAAAAAATTGGCTTTTGAGTTTGAGCCCTTCATTAAAATCCATTCTTTGTGCTTTTTTTTTTTTTGTGACCCTTAATTTAAAAGTGTCCACCTGTGATCATCCCTACTGCAATATTCCTGTAAAGGTACCTTTGAGGATCTTTTGCGTTAATAGTTTTTAAAGTAAAATTCATATAGTCTTAACACATGAAAAGAAAATGAAATATGAGTTGTTTTTTTTAAAAAAAAATAATCATGTTTTTTAAATCCCGTTTCATACCCTGGTATTACTCTTGTAATCCCAAGCATTCATTTAATCTTTTGACAACAGTGCATGCAACAAATCACTATTTTGTTGCCTCTTGTGCTCCTAGTCTTTGAGAATATTTATAATATACATATTTTACAAAGGCTTGGTTGTATCTTTTGTACAGTGTCTTTATGTGTGTTCAACAGGTCAAACACCAAACCTCACAGGAAACTGAAACCCCACGCACCATAGAGAGCGAATCAGATTGCACACAACCTCACTGCCAGATTAGTTCATTAACAGCTGGCACACTAATGCAGAAAGATGAGACGGGCAATCTGATATGTTTTCCAAAAAGGTTTCAGGACTCTTTTCTCACTCTTTTCATGCAAACTGACTGAAGGCAGTTTGTTCTAATCACGTTAAAGCACATCGTCAGGTAACAGAAAGTCCTCTCATTGGATCTATGGCCTGGATGACAAACCCTCAGGAACTAATTAGGTCGCTTATCATTAAGCTGTGATTGTAGCAAAAAACAACATATCACGAAAGTTGTATAACAATGTAAAGCAAAAGATTGTCCATAAACATCCAAAAAAAAGGTCAAATAAAGTATGTTGTATATTTACACCTCTGGCCACTTTATTAGATACACCTCTTTAACTTCTTTTTAACCCTGGAACACTAACATGAGTTTTCTAACACCGTCACTCTGACTTTCACCTGGGTGAAAATCACCTGACGTTAGTGTTCTAGGGTTCTTGCAAATATCTAACCAGCCAATCACTTGGCAGCAACTCAGTGCATTCAGGCATGTAGACACAGTCAAGACGACCTGCTGAAATTCAAACTGAGCATCACAATAAAGAAGAAAGATGATTTAAATGACTTTTCATGTTATGGTTGTTGGTACCAGACGGGCTGGTCTGAGTGTTTCAGAAACTGCTGATCTACTGGGAATGTCCCACACAGCAATCTTTAGTGTTTAAATGGAGAATGGTCCGACTAAGAGAAAATATCCAGTGATCAGCAGTTCTCTGGATGAAAATGCCCTGTTGATGCCAGAGGTCAGAGGAGAACTCTGACAGACTGCTTTGAGCTGATAGGAAGGCAACAGTAACTCAAATAACCACTTGTTAAAAGTGTGCAGAAGAGCATATCTGAATACACAACATGTCAAACCTTGAAGCAGATGGGCTACAGTAGCCAAAAAAAAAACAAAAAACAAAACACTGCCTGCCACTCCTGTCAGCTAACATATTTTCTTGGCACCCCTTTGGGCCTCTTAGTACCAACTGAGGATCTTTTAAAAGTCACAGACTACTGCGGACTATTGTTGCTGACCATGTCCATCCCTTTATGATGACAGTGTACCCATCTTCTGATAACTGCTTGCAGCAGGATGGCTCATATCACAAAGCTCAGATGAACTCAAACTGGTTTCCTGAACATGAAAATGAGTTTGCTGTGCTCAAATGACCTCCACAGTCACTAGAGTCATTGTGGATGTGCTGCCAACACCTTGTTGAATCTATGCCATGAAGAATTAAGAACGTTCTGAACGCAATAAGGGGTTCAATCTAATATTAGCAATAAAGTGACCACTAAAGCAGCTTTTAGTTGCTGTAATTATTCCTTTTCCCCATAGAGACCTTCCTATTGATATTTGTGTAAAATACAACTTAAAGTTTAGGCAAAGTTAATACAGGCTTCGGGGAGCCCAAGTTTGAAATCAAGTGAAATTCTTCCAGTTATTGTCTTTCTAGTATAAAATCTGCCTCCCACCCTCTTTGTTTCCTTCCTGAACGTCTGTAGCAGGATAATTACACAATATGGGAATTTTTGCTCCAAAAAAGACTAAGTTTGGAAATTCCCCTCTCAAATTGTGTGGTGGAATCTGGTTAGTAAGGATCCAGGGGTTCTTTCAGTGTTCATTTTGGACTGTGAGTGTTGTTTTAAGACAAACGTCACAAATTGTGACTAAATGGGTTGAAAATGGGCTGAAATAATAGTGGCTTAATCAAAGGATAATAAAGAGAAATTAACTTAAAAGGAAGTGAAAATACAAACCTGACGTTGTAAGCTGTCTGCATTTGAGATGACGGGGAAAACAAGAGACGCCAGGTCATTTTCAAAGACGCCTCAAAGGGCTTCAAGCTATTTTTGCCCAGTACGATGGTTTGCTAGAGCACATGGATGTTTGGACTAAAGTCACAGATCATTCTTTAGTTGAAAAGCATTTTGGGAAGTCTGAGTGCTCTTTTCATTACCAGTCTGTCTACATGCCATCCAAGAAAACATGTTCTCACACCAAGCGTCAGATATCGCCACCCTCTGATTTACACCCTCTGCATTTCTACAACTGTAGTAATGTTTTTGTTGTTTTTCTGCCTCAGCTGCCAGTCAATACATTTTAAACCATCTAACCTTTTTGAACCATCATGGAAAAACGATACTGTCTGACGTATTTATATCGAGGTCACTAAATATATCCTGAATGTTTTTGTGTTCACCTCCTGCTGCCAAACATAAACAGTATGTTGCGGCTCTTCCTGTGTGCTGCTGGCAGCGAGTGAGTGTTATTTTACTGTATTATATGATGTCAAGAAGGAAACAATGAGGCTTCTTTGCATGATTTCATAAACAAAAAATAAAATTCCCTCACAGAGGGTTCTTGGATTGTTGCTTGTTGGCTTTAAATTGGAACTGTAAGTGCAAATGAATCACTGAATCATGTCTGACCAGTTCCTGATGAAATGCATGTTAGGTAACTCTTACCTGTGAATATTAGCAGTGTTATCTGGAGTCCTAGTATTGGACTTGGTGACAAATTTGTTTCCCTTTGAACTTTGAACTCAGTTTCAGAAAAGCATAAAGTACCGATGCTGAAAAAACAAAACAAAACAATAACTCCAACTGCATTTTAAAACTTGTGTGCTATTTTCTTCATAGGTGAAGACCCATCTGCAGGCTCAAACGGTGGCAGCCATTGCAGTAGGTCACCAGCATAACCATCTGGTAAGACTGACACACTCCAGATAAAACACACCAATATATTATCAATTGTTGTAATGATTTCATAACATCTTTCAGATGCGTTGCTCAAGTAAAAGTCGTAATAATGCCTTCCTGCATGCATCCATTCATTCTGAAGATTCATCAGACATTCTGTACATAATTAGAAGTACTCAAAGCAAGAAAGTAAAAGTAGCTCTTTGGAGGACGTTTCTACCAGCTATTTTTGTGTAATGCTAACTGAAACTGCTATATTCATATACTAATATATAATAATATTACATGAGAATACAAATGTTATTCTCATCTAAGTTTTAATCCTAATGAATGTACTCAGCATAAATTTGTTATGTAGAACACAAGCTGTGAAAGGGAATTTAAAAACAGCTCTATTCTCTGTGTTGAACATTGTAGAGGGTGACTGTGCCTTCACACCTAAACACAAAAATGAGGATACTCAGGGGTTAAAGTGGGATTCAGAACCCTAAAATCAGTTGTAGTGGCTCCGCGTGGGGAGAAGAATCACAACTTTCTATTGTGAGCTCCAGTAAATTTTCTTGGTGTGTAGGTTGTGATCAGCTGACCTGCTAAGCTGAGGTTTCCTGCTCTGTGTGGATGAACTGAATTAAAAAAGATGTAACCCAGTATTTCACAAGCCATCTTGGCCAATTTCCATCCACTACACTGACAGGTTGTATAAATGTTGAATTGAGTGAATGAATCTCAGCATCAGCAGCTTTGATTCGAACTCCTCTCTGCTACACTTCATGTAACCTGTAACTCTGACCATGAACACAGCCGCTGTGCACCAGTCCAACACAGAGCTTTACTGTAAATACAGTATGGCAAACTAACCTGTTATCCTGCAGTATTTTCATGCAGTCTTTGAATTACTCAAAGTTAGCATGCCTTAGTTCGTTTTGCAGTCCTCACCTTTAAATCTATCCTCTCTTCTTCCTCTCGTGTCCTCTTTCTTACATCTTTCTCCATCTCTGAGGGACGTTAACCCTCATTTTGGGAATTTTTGTCTCTTACGTGTTATCGTTTCTTCATTTAGGCTCAGATTGGTTTGATATTTGAAGGCACAGTGACGGAAAATAAAATATTCCCTCAAATATCAAAGTAATGAGACTGTTTTGAAAATGTCAGAAGTAGAAAGCACAGATATTTGTGCAAAAACATATGGAGTAAAAGTAAAACATCAGAAAAATACTCAAAGCTCAGATACCTGAAAAATCTACTTAAGTACAGTAACAAAGTATTTGTACTCCCCACATCTGAACTGTAGATATGTTTGTTATTAGCTGTTTACTGTTAATTTCTGCAGCTGTTCCATCACATTGTCTCCCCAAAAACACTTTCATTGTGATTTGTGAGATTTTTTTTTTCTATTTCCGTTGTGTGCTTTTCTGTTTGCTGGTGTCTTCTTAAGTTACACTGCACATTATTTATTCCAGTTAATTAAAAAGAAAGGTATAATGTGCATTTAAAAAAAAATAGGCAAAAACAACAAAAACTGCACATTATCAAACAATAAAAACAAAGGCCAAACTGCCAAACTGAAACAAATTCAAAAATTCTAAATGAAATAAAAACAAATGAAACATACAGAACTATAATAAGACCTTATATAGTTTTTAAGAATTATCATCTGCAACCTCCACCCAGCAGTGCTTTTGTTTTCTTCTATTTCAGGGAGTATCTGATGCCTTTGTTACCATCTATAGAAAAGAAGGTTTAATTGGTCTTTGGAGGGGTGTGAACGGGGCTGTGCCTCGAGTCATGGTGGGATCAGCTGCTCAGCTGGCAACCTTCACCTCGGCCAAGGACTGGGTATCATATACTCAGGTACGGTTATGTAAAGAGCCAGAAGTTTTATAGCACATGTAACCTAGCAGCTGCTATCTGTTGAAAGCCCGATCATCTTTCTTTTTGCCCTTTTAGTGGTTCAGTCCAAACAGCTGGCTCACTGTTTTGATGGCCGCTGCAATCAGTGGAGTTGCTGTGGCCATTACCATGACACCATTTGATGTCATTAGCACACGGCTCTACAACCAGCCGGTGGATGAGTGTCATAGGGTGAGCCTAGCTTCAATACATTCATCCTCATACTCCTTAGAAATGGTATTTTCTAACTAAATGCAAATCCTATTTCCTTTACATTGTATATATTTGTGTTTTCCTTTATTGTATTGTATTATATCTACCTACCTACCTACCTACCTACCTTAGTGTGTGTATTTACGGAGAAGCTGATTTTGAACCTTGTTGTAATGTGTACAGTAACAATGAAGCAATTTAGTTCAACTCAATGAAGACTTGCTATGTTTTTTCACATCTGCTTTGTAGGGGCGTCTGTACCATGGATTTTCAGATTGTATGCTGAAGGTGTGCAGAGCTGAGGGCCTGCTGGGGTTGTATAAAGGCATGGGCCCCGTGTTCCTGCGACTGGCCCCACACACGGTGCTCAGCATGCTCTTCTGGGATCTGATGAGGCATCAGGCAGTGAAGGACAAACAGAGCTGAAACACCCAGACTTGCACACCTTGTGCTCTGCTGCAGATGTCAGAGCACTCCTTCATTAATGAAGCACTGAATTTGAAGCAAGTATAGGACATTTTGGGAAATAAACTTATTCACCTTTCTTACAGAGAGTGAAATGAGAGGATTAATGTAATTTTTATGGTTAATATGAAGCTAGAACTAGCAGCTGGTTTAATTAACGTAAAAACAGCTATTTTAACTTTGGCTAGGTAACAAAATTCATATAATAACCCTTCTGAAGCTTAATAATGGCTTATAAAATTCTGGTTAATTGTTTCTGCACTTCTTATTAAACATATATGCCTAATATGAAATGTTAGTTGGTAAACTTTAGAGGTACTGATAGCTGGCGCTAGCTCTAACAATCTAGCCATTTACCTCCATTTTCAGTCTTCATGTGTGCTGGTTTTTGCTTCATATTTAACTGACAGTCACTGGGTGCCATATTGGACATCTCATCTTACTCTTTGCCAGAAAGCACCATGAGAAGAATGTCAAACTTATTGCTTTAAGTGGGAGTTCTTCTGTCCCAGCTAGCACAGAAAATGAACACTGAAGCACTCAGTCTCGACAGACGTGTTGCACACAACTCTAAGACATGCTCCTACTGTATAAAAATCTATGGAGTGTCTAAATTTGTTGATCAGGGTTTTACGTTATACCTCAAGCTTAATTTAAAGCAGTCTTATGGGATTTTGCTTCTCAGCTGGTCATTGTGGGTGCGGTTAACCTGAAGAACAAGTCTTTACACCTCTGTTTGTCATGCGTGTTGCAGTTTATTACACTGTTAAAATGCCTTGTCTGTGTATACATAAAAACCTGATGGGATTATCTTTTCTTTTTTAAGTTCACTGACTTGAATTACCTGTAACTAAAGCCAAGAATGCCATTTATAATTTAAAGTTTATATGTGCAGGAATTGAACCTACTGGTATGTCAAACCCATAAAGAGCAATAAATAACCCTAATAAAGATTTCCTTTTGTAAGAAATGTGTCCTGTTTGTGTTTATTCTCTGGATAAGTGGTGAATCTTTGGGATCTGATTAGATTGTTTTAAAACCATTGTAGTGTGTGTGTTTTAATGATTTAATTGATTGGGGTTAAAGGTGTCTTTTTGAGAGGATTTCAAGCCTCTCATCACAAACTGATTGGACTGAAAACAGTATCCATGTCACATTTAACCTTTGGACCTTCGGGTGCATGGAAAACACAGAAAAAAACCTGCAAAATCATTCAACATGAATTGAGTTAGTAGTGAGAGGTTTAAAGCACCTTTTTTAGTGTTGTTGTTGAAACATTACAAGAACGTAATAAAGATGTTTTTCTCCTTGATCCTGGGAACCGCTGGATGGACATCTTTTAACTCAACCCCATTTGACAGCTTTCTTCAAGGTCTGATTTCACATTTTCTTTCTTTGATTATCATTAAATTCTCAGCACTTTTGCAACGTCATGTCACTTCTTTATGTGCCTGTTTTTGGTTGTTGTTTTTTTTTGTGTGTTTTAAAGGGCTTGTAGGTGCATGTGGAATATCAGTGCTGTGCAATCTGCTGAGAGTTTACAATTTTATTCAAACATGCAAGTGAGTTTACCCTTGAATAGGAGAATCGAAAACATGGATTGAATTTCAGGAGCACTGGAGTTATTCAATTTTCTCTGCACGCAGTGATTCTGACACTGGAAAAAGAAGTAAACAGAGTTCATCCTCACTAGGCAGTCCTCTGAGAGGGAGCTGGGGATCAGCTCTCCAGTTCTGGCTTCTGACTGTCTTCCTCTCTCTGATGGGCTCAAGGGCTTTCTGTCTGATAGTGCTGGAGTTTTCTCTCAGGGCTGTTTCTACCTGGGCGTCAGCTGGACTGGTGAGCTCCTCCTTAAATGCACTGCAGCTATACTTATGCATTATTTTTGCTTTTGCTCGGTATTTATTTTAGCATGTTGTTTGACAAATTTCTCATCCACACCTCTCAACGCAGGATGCCAGTGGCAGAGGTCTAGATATGATTGTAATCCAGAGCCAGTTCACCCTGGGTTGCAGCCTCACCAGTGCTCTGGTCTTCCTCCAACAGGGGGCTCCACACAGCTCCCTCAGCTTATTTCTGGCAGCTGCTCTCAGCTGGAAACTGGCAAGCTGGAGCCACAGTCTGTGGAACCATGTGGCCAGATTGTACCCACTGCATAGTACCAAACATTACTGTGGGAAATGCATCACCCTCCTGACCTCCGGATACACCATACTGGCTTCACTGCAAAGAGCGGTTGTCGTGGCTTTTGCTGTAGCGTGTGTTGCTTCCACCACTACTTTTTATGACCACTTTCTGTTCCAGAAAGATACTATGAAGTTCTGGACTCTGCTGACACTCTGTTACATTATGTTGTTGGTGTATATTCAAGGTAATGGTCAGTATTGCTGAGAATGGAATAAAAATTGTTCTTAGATAACTTAATCCTCAGAGAGGAAAGTAGGTTGGTCAGCCATGATTTTTTTTCTTGTCTGTGTTTGCAGAGGATGAGCATCGACAAAAGGGTACAGCGGCCCTCTTGCACTCTGTAGTGATGCGACTGGGAGCCTTGCTGGTGCTCATGCTGGCAATGGGTGATTGGTC
>VUQJ01025932.1:37852-49387 GCA_015108635.1 Andinoacara biseriatus
GTGCGTAATTTAATGTGTCCATGTAAAAAAAAAAAAAAAAAAAATCTTTTGAGTTCTTGTAAAACTGAATTTCTGATGGTAGAGAGTGCTTGTGTCACTGTTATGAAAATAAACTTTATTAATAAAATTGTTTTACTGGTTGCCACAGGGCTCTGTATAGATTTGTGAGGACAGAGATTGATCACTTTGATTACTGTTGTTATATTATCTGCTGAAAACAGAAGCCTCATATACAGAATTGCATTTTTAATTACACATTTTGCATGCCCATGGCATGCAAATTAAAATGCACTGTGAAAGAAAGAGAAAAATTCAGCTAGATGAAAACCTTTCCCTGTCCACAGATTGAAGTGGGAGTCAGTTCTTTAGGTCTTTGTGAAATCTGTTTTCAGTATTGTTGGAATTGTAGGAATTCTCTTTTTCTCTGCAGACACAAGTTTGAAAGATGGGCTCTTCCATGAGTTCAAGAAACATGGGAAAGTGACCTCAGTGCAGATCCATGGAACATCAGAAGACCGCTATGGTTTGGTGTTCTTCAGACAGCAAGAGGATCAAGAAAAAGCCCTTAGTGTCTCCAAAGGAAAGCTGTTCTTCGGCATGCTTATTGAAGTCACTGCCTGGAACGGACCTGGTAAGTCATGACAAAAGTCACAAAAATTTGTATTTTCTGCAGGGTTGCAGATGCAATAAATCCACCATGGGTTTGAGCAAGAATATATGTAGCATGTCAGTATGATTAATGATAGACCTTTTTTTTTTTTCTAGAAACGGAGAGTGAAAATGAGTTCAGGCCCTTGGATGGGCGGATAGATGAATTCCATCCAAAGGCCACAAGGACACTTTTTATAGGGAACCTGGAGAAGACCACCAGTTACCAGCAGCTTCTTGACATTTTTCAGCGTTTTGGTGAAATTGTGGTAAGCATCCATCTGACTTTAAATTATACAAGTAAGTTTGTATGTTTTGCATTTAAAATTTACTATTTTCTGTCTTTTCTTAAGGACATTGACATCAAGAAAGTAAATGGAGTTCCCCAGTATGCCTTTGTCCAGTATTCTGATATTGCCAGTGTATGCAAGGCCATAAAGAAGATGGATGGAGAGTATTTGGGGGCCAACAGACTAAAGGTAGTGTTTTTACACTAAGCACTCTTATCATTTCTTGTCTGTGTATGAGTGTGTTTTCAGTGAAAGTACAGACTTAATGTGTTCACAATATCTATGCTGTTGTCTTTCTCCTTGCAGCTTGGCTTTGGAAAGAGTATGCCCACAACGTGTGTTTGGCTAGATGGTTTGTCTGCCAATATTACAGAGCAATACCTCACACGGCATTTCTGCCGCTATGGACATGTAGTTAAGGTAAGGTGATGCGTTTTCTTTTAAAGGGCACGTATCATGCTTTTAAATCCTTCCTTTTCATATATAATGTAAGCAATCGTGTGGGTTACCATATGCAAAAAACGAATATTTTGACTTACCTACATGCAACTTCGGCATAGCTAAGAAAACTGAATAGGCTGAAAATTATGACCCAAAAAGAATATAAAGATATCTACGCTGCACCCAAAGAGCATGTATTTACATTTTCTGCACTGTTAGACACTGAAAATACACAACAAAATGTATTTAAAGGCTAAAAAAGTGGATTTTGCATGATACGTGCCCTTTAAGATTTGATACTTTTGATTCTAGTGCTGTTGTTCAGAGCCATAATTGTGATTTTTAATTTGTCCTTCTTTAGGTTGTGTTTGACAGATTAAAAGGGATGGCCCTCATCTTGTACAACAACACAGATTTTGCTCAGGCAGCTGTAAGGGAGACCAAAGGCTGGAAGATTGGTGGTAATAAAATAAAGGTAAAAAAAACAAAACTAATGAAAGTAAAATGCAAATGATAGTTTGATCAATTTTTTTTTGTCATTAATATTTTGCGTTTATTCAATTATGATAGGTGGATTTTGCCAGTCAAGAGAGTCAGATGGCTTTCTACCGATCCATGCAGGCATCAGGTCAAGACATTCGAGACTTCTATGAAATTCCTCCTGAACGACGGTAAACCACCAGTATTGCTAACCAAATACAGTTTTTTTCTATTAATTAATTTTCTTTTTTTTTTCTCCCAACATATATTTATTGGTTATTTCCATATACTAATACAAACAAACATTTAAAAAAAAGACATTACATTATATAAAGCTTTGTGAAAAAATAGCTGAGATATCAAAACCAATATATAACATAAAATGGTCCCAAATTTTATGAAACACGTTTTGTCTATTATGTAATTTACTTGTTAAGTCCAGAGACACACATTCAAGGACAATCCGTTCCCATTGTGTTTTAGATGGGGTCTTGTCTGTTGTCCAGTTTAAAAGGATACATTTCCTAGCACAGAATGTAACCATCCTGTAAAGTTGTTTTCCACAGTTCTTCTTAAGGTTATTATTCGTTACTCCCAATAACATATGCATTGGATTACATTTGGTACTAATGAAAAAGATGTCCCGATGTAGAATTTTGAGTTGAATAGCTTTAACCCTACTGCAAACACTCAAATATTTAGCATTTCCCCAAACTTCATTCCAAGCCTCATCACTAATCTCCATAGCTAGTTCTTTTTCCCATGTCTCCTTTAAGAGAGTCAGTTTTGTATTATCCAGAGCTTTTAATAAACTATAACAAGTCTTAATAGAACTTTTAGATTGTAGCTTAAATAATTGTTTTTCACAATCAGGGATAGTTTGATTACTAAGTACTGTTGTATTCTTTAAAATATAGTTTCTCACTTGCAAGTACCAAAAAAAATCATGTCTGTGGATATAATATTTGGTAATCAACTGATCAAAAGATATCAGGTTTGGCCCATCTATTAAATCAGAAAGAGTAGAAATACCTTTTGATGCCCAACCTTGAAAACCAAGATCAGAAGTCCCTGGTGGGAAAAAGGATTATCACATAATGGAGTGAAAAGGGAAGTTAGGTGAGACCTGCCCTCAAGCTTTTGAATTATTTGCCAGGCTTCAACAGTATTTAATGTGAGAGGATTACTACAAGATATTTTTAGGATTTTAAGTTTATTAAAAAATAATAAGTTTTCCAAAGGGGTGTTAGACATGGAACTCTCTATATCAAGCCAGAGAGAGTCAGGTTTCTGTACCCAATCAGCAATTACTCGCATATGAGCACTAAGCTGATACTTTCTTATGTCTGGGAGGTCAAGGCCCCCCTTTGTAGATGGAAGACATAATGTAGATATTTTAAGGCGAGATTTTCTCCCTGCCCATATAAATGAAGTAAACCAGCTATTTAAAGTTTTAATGGTCTTATGTGAAAACAGGATTGGAAGCATCTGTATCAGATATAATTTTTTTTTTATTCAAGCAGATGAAAAAGGTTTGCTGCTAGTGAATGTAATGATATTTTCAATCTCCCTTCTGTTAATGACAATAATGACATTGCAAATTAATTATTTAGGTTATCAAAATTCAGTGCTTTAGATTTCCTGTTCTCTCCTTAACTCTGCAGAGAGGATCGCAGAGCTCCATATCATGAATTTGCAGCAGAAAGAGCTTACTATGAGAATATACGAACCCCTGGCCTTTATACAGAGGATACTCGAAGAGAATATGCTGCCCGCAGCAGAGAACGCTTTCCTGAGCTGGAACATTATCAAGGGGATCATTTTGACCCACGCTATCATGAAGACCCAAGAGACTACAGGGATTACAGAGACCCCTTTGAGCAAGACATCAGAAAATACACATATATTCAAAGGGAGCGAGAAAGGGAGCGAGAACGTTTTGAGGCTGATCGTAGCAGGTGGAGCCCTTCCCATCCAAGGCGACCTATTAGTCCAACAGTATCACCTTCACCATCCGAGAGGGTTCCCAGAGACTCAGAACGACGGGTTTACAGCCAGTCCTCTGAAAGAAGTGACAGCGTGAGTTCAGTGTCACCACCACATTTTGACAAATCTGAAAAGACCGTGCTAGAACATCCCTCAAAGAGCGAGAAGACCAGCCAGCCAGATCGTGTGTCTGGAGCTGAGAAAACCAAACGGGCAAAACGGAAAGAAAAAGCTGACAAAACTGAAAAGATCAAATCAAGAAAAGCAAAGGGGCAATCCCCATCCAACCCAGTACCTGAAACGGAACCTGAGCCTGGTTTTGATGGAGGGTCTGGAAGAGGAAGAGGGTCAGACCAGGATGTCCATGAAAAACAGAAATGTAAAGGGGATGGTGATCTTCTTACTGGTAATTTGTCAACTGCTCACCAGGAGTCAGCAAAAAGTGAAAGATCTGAAATAATTAAAGGTGATAGTTCAGACTTAGATGGGAGAAATCGACTAAAGAAACAAGTGAAGTCTGAAACTGGAAGTGATGGGAAAGATTCAGCAGTGGATTCAGATCGTCGTGCTGCAAGAAAAAGGCGGTTTGGTGACTCTGGAGCAGGAAGGACTGCTCGTCAGAAGAGAAACAGACATGAGGAGGAGGATGGTAATCAGTCTTCTGACTTTGGTGCAAGTGGCACATATTTGAAAGAAATAGATGCCGACAAACACAAAGATTCCCAACGGAGAGATTCAAGACCAAAAAGTGAGAAAAGTGCAACTCAAAAGGATGGTCAGGAGGACCTTAGAGTACAAAGAGAGAAATCAGAAGGCTCTTTGGACCCACTGGAATCCAAACGTCATCTAGGACACACTTCTTCCAGAAGATTTTCACAAGAAGGTATTACTGATCAAAACAGTACAACAGTACAAGACCACCACGCTGCTGTCAAAATTGGTCAGAATTCTGAAATTAACAAAAGTGCCAAGAATAAGGACGATCACATTGACATTGATACCTCTCAAAGTTACCGCAAGCAGATGGAGCAAAACAGACGTTTGCACCAGCAGCAACAGCAGCGCGAGTCTGAGAAAGCTGACAAACCAGCAAGTCCCCTAGGAACTGAAACAGAGGACTTGGAACATCGGAGCCTCGTGCATGAAGTTGGTAAACCCCCTGAGGATGTCACAGATAATTTTCCATCTCACAAATTAAAGAAATTAGACCAATTTGACTCTGACTCAGGGATAAAAAGAGAGCGCGTTTACAGAAGTTTCAGACAAAAAAGTGAAGATCCTGACTGGAATGCCAGCTCCCCTCCAGGCCATTTCTCGCATCATCCAGACGAGGACTTTGTGGATCCTCTGCAGAAAGACCTTTGCCGAAATGATGAAAAACCTCACACAGATCTGGAGCTTTTAGTCAAAAGGACACATAACACACAAGTTAACAAGACAGGCACTCCTTTACTCAGTGTGGAAGAAGAGAAACAAAAGAGATGGGAGAGGGGAGTTAAACAAGACTTGTTACCTGACCTGAATTTTTCTCAAAGTCTGAGTAAAAATATTCACAATCGCAAACGTTTGGAATATGGTATTTGGCATGACTTGGAACCTGGGGAAGTACGATCTGACTCTGAAGAAGACAGAGAGACTAAACCCCACTCTCCTGTAGCCTCCACATCTATGCCTTTTTCTGAAAGGCCAAGAGCTGACAGATTTTCAGACCCCAAACAAGCACAGCTTGAGAAGAACAAATTCTACTCATTTGCACTTGACCAAACTATCACACCTGACACAAAGGCTCTGCTTGAGCGTGCAAAATCTCTGTCATCTTCCAGAGAAGATAACTGGTCATTTTTAGACTATGATTCTCATTTTGCAAGTTTCCGCAACAGAAAAGACACTGAAAAGGTGGAAGCAGCACCAAGACCTACACCTTCCTGGTATATGAAAAAGAAAAAGACTCGAATTGGATCAGAAGACAAACTTGATGATAGGAAAGAGGAGCCTAAGCCAGAGGAACAGGAACGCAGGGAACTATTTGCCTCCCGCTTCCTTCATAGTGCGGTCTTTGAGTTGGACTCTAGAAGACTTCAGCATCTGGAACGCAAGCATGAGGAACCTGAGCAAAACTGTCAGCAAGCGACAGGAGATGGTGAACTCGATTCGGGGCCAGTTGTCCTTTTCCATAGTCGTTTTTTGGAACTGACACGACTCCAGCAACAGAAAAATAAAAGTGAGCAGGTGAAGGAGACAAGAGAAGACACCACACCCGCAGAGGAAAACAAAGTAGAAAAAGCACTTGTTCAAGAGCAGCAAGCTCTGCAGTCACCTGAAACAACAGAAAGTACCACAGAGGCAGAAATTAAACCAATCAGCCCTGCTGAAGATCTGGTTCCTGAACCCAGTCCACCCCATGAAACATGTCCCCCCATGTCTTTAAAAAAAGAACAGGAAAAGGATAATGAACATGTTGTACCCATGCAGCACCCAACAAATGACTCATCAGATTCTCTGCCTGTACCTGTTATAGCATCTGAACCCAACTATTCAGTGATTAGAGATAGACGTTCTCCATCTGAGGTGAAGGTGGAGATTGTTACTGAAGATGTAAAACCTCCAGTCACAGAACAGCCATCTCACCAGTCTCATGATGAGCTTGTTAGCAATTCAGAACCAGAGCTGGATCCTGAGGCAGTACAACCAGAAATACCTGAAGCTGGTAGTCCAGTACAGCCTAGTGTTGTTGAGCAGGTGGAAGTACCCAAAAAAGAGATTCATTCCATTTGTAAAGCAGGAGCAGAGAATGAAGGTGAGAAGAAATCTCAAGCTTGTAAAGTGCAGGTGCCTGTTGACAGTGACAGAAATGATGAACAAGTCTTATCCCAGAAGGAAAATAAAACAAAAGAAATAAAAAATAAAAAGTATAAGCAATCTCCTGCACAAGTTGCTTCTGTTCCTGTAGCCTCTGCCACTGTTTCTGAGAAACAAGCAACACGCAAGAGTGAGCGCATTGACAGAGAGAAGCTAAAACGTGGCTCATCCCCAAGAGGTGAGCCAAGGTCCACAGGCAGATCTCCAATTCATGGATCAGATCCCGATGCATCTGAGCAGAGCATACCAGTAAGCAGAGCAAGACGAAGAAATGTTAAATCTGTTTATGCCACCCCAGTTGAAGATGATACACCAATTCGTTCTGGAAAGGATATTGCTGAGTCGCCACGCTCTGCACGAAAGCGTGCTACAGACAGAGATGCATTACAACAAAATACTGACCCTGATCCACCAGCTCCAACTCCTGCAGCTAAACGTGGCCGTCCTCCCAAGAATCGCAGACAAGGTGATGAAAGTTCAACAGCTAAAATAGAAAAATCTAAGGACAATAAAGACACAGATTCAAATGAATCAGAAAGTGGTGAACGAATTCCAAGAATATCAAAAGGTAGAACACCCCCTCGTATCACAAAGGGTTCATCAAATCAGATGTCCATATCCCTAGGATCTGGATCAACAAGGAAGGGGGACAAAGCTGAGGCAGCTGATGATGATGACCAGGAAAATGATTTCACAGATGAAGATACCTTACCTTCGCAAGACTCATCAGGTTCAGGTAAAGAAGATCCATCACTGAAAATTGATGAGAAGAAAGAGGAGAAAGAGGAGAAAGCCAAACAAGCTGCAGAATTAGGCAAAGGTAAAGATGTTCTGCATGAAAAGGTTTATGATGACAAATCAAATGGAAAAGAAACAGATTGCTCCAACTTGGAAGAGAAACCCATCTCAGAAAAAGACAAGACTGTTAGAGGAAAAGCAAGAAATTCCAAGTCTCCTGTCCTCAAGAACCTCAAAATCAGACTGAATGTCACAGAGGTGAAAGACCTCCTTCAGTTAGGTGAGGAAGAACTTGGGAATCCAGACGACTCATTAAAAAGGCTTAGACACAATGACCATGGCGAACAGGTTTCAAAGTGCCAAAATGTGAACAAAGGAGGCTCCAGCAATGAAGAAAATGAAAATGCATCTTCAGAAAAAAAGGAGCTCCTTGGAACATCAAAAAATGTTATTTCCCAGGAGTTAGAACTGGAGCAGGCTGTAGAGAACATTGCTAAACTTACAGATCCAACCTTTCCAACAGAACCATCAACACCGCCTGTCCCGCAAACAGATGTAAAAAATGACCCAGAGGAAGAAAAACCTTCTAATCCTGCCAGTGAGTCAGAACTTATGGCTGCTATTGATTCAATAACCCAGGCACCTCCGCTAAGTGCAGATATAGGCTCAGAACCTGAGATTCAAGACTTTGTCCAGGCTGATAAGGAAGATGATCCGGAGACAAATGTATCCTCTATGCAAGAGGAACCCACCTTCCCAAACACACCCAAGAAGGGCTCCAAGGGAAGACCCAAAACACCTAAACGTTCTAAAGGTCAGAAGCAAGTAAGAAAGGATTTGAAAGATGGACATTCGTTAAGTGAGGAGCCAACAACCCCATTAGCAGATGGCACAGCTTCTGATACAAAGGTTGTTTCTGAGGCGCCTGCACCTGCAGCAACTGCAGCAGTTATTACTCCTACTACTTGGAAGACAGAACCTGAGCCTTCAGCTGTCAAAGCTACAGATGTAAACACAGAAATGGCATCATCTAATGAAGAACAGATTCAACATCTTAAATCTGTTTACCCACAGTCTAAGAGTCCAGTATGCACAAAGCCACAGCAGTTGCCGCCCGAGTGCACCTCCCCTTCTCTGTCACCATTAGCTAACAGACCAAATGTCAGACCCATTCAAACAAGCAGAAATCCTGTTTCTCCCCCAGACTGGCGCCATCAGTCTAAGGATACTGGTGTTTCTTCCTTACCGGTCATGCAGTTACCAACAAAGGAAAACCAGCCTTTACCTACAGAGTCTGAAAACATGGATATTGATCATGGCACAAGTGACTTGAGACAGATTTTAATGAAACATAAAACTGTTTCACTGCCAGGCAGCAGTTCTGTTTCTAGTAATCTACAAAACCTTCGAGATCAGACCCCATCTGAAAGTAATACTCAGCTTGCAGCCATTGTGTCAAATAAGTCATTGCTGCCTGATAGTAAAATGCCAGTGCACTCTGTTCCACCTATTGTTAGATCTCCACAGACTCCCGAGGCAAAGTCTGTGATCTCCGTTATTGCATCCACTGCAACGTCCGTTATCAGTCGTGTTTGCAATCCCCCTGAGCCTGAGGACAAAATGAATGTGACCATTGGAAATCCCTGTGTTGAAATGCCTATAGCCAAACCAACTTATAGGCCCAGCAAAGACGATGCTGGATCGTACCCTGGGCTGCCTGCTGGTGATGAGGGAGGAAGTGCCGCACGCTTCATTGTTGACAGCCCCACTCTTAGTACCGGATCTTGCCCAGGTCTGAGAGTAAATACATCTGAAGGAGTAGTGGTACTGAGTCACTCGGGTCAGAAAACAGAGGGACCGCAACGGATTAGTGCAAAGATTAGTCAAATCCCACAAGCAACAGCAGGTGAGATGGAATCTCAACAGCTGGTGTCCATGCCTAAGCAGGATATGTATTCCCATTCAGGGCTTCAAAAGGGGCCTTCATCCCAGACAGATCATGGACATCCTGGTAAACACCAGTCAGGATTGTCTTCTATAAAACAAGAAAGCACTGGTTTGGAAAAGATGGATTCTGCTTACCAGTCTGGACCTCAGGGAGTTGTAAAGCGTCTGCCACAAAGCAACCAGCAGGTAATGGGTTACCATCAAGATTACATGCCATTAAAACATCCAAAGAAAATGGATAGTGCTGATCCTCATGGTACTGATGGAACCAAACCTCCTTGGACCTCTGCTGTAAGCCCTGCAATAAGCCCCCATTTGCCCTCTCCACCTGGGAACCATGTAGGTTTTGTTACAGCGTCTAGTGAAAGAACTCCTTCACATCTCGGTGGGGTCAAACAGGAACCACGGTCCCCACGAAAGTCAGGCCACCCACACTCTCCATTTGTGTCTTCACCCATAGGTTCCTCATCACCCAAGGGTATTCCAGTTATGTTATCCACTGGCCATCCTGCCATGCAACAGTTTATTACTGGTGTACATCATCCCGAGCAGTCAGTCATCATGCCACCTCATAGTGTGCCTGGAGGTTTGGGACGAATGTCCCCTCACTGTGTTACCCAGTCAATTCCAGTGGGGCATCTAGTGCAGGGAGATGTCAGAGTGAATACTCCACCCCTCTCTGTGATGAGCTACGGCATGCACACTGAGTCTCTTGGCTCCCCTTGGTCTGGTCCCATGCAGCCACGGTCTACCTCACCTCAGGCTGTTGGCAGGGACAAGGTTCTCAAAGTAAACACTGGTTCTTTGAGGAGTCACGAGGGGGAACAGGAAGAATCAAGACTCTTCCACCAGACAGGAAGACCATCTCCTGCACCTTTGAAGCTGGAGACTCTGCAATCCGATCCTCGTGGGGCTTTGCGAAGCAGCAGCCATTTGGAAACGTACATGACACAGAGAGATATGCGTGTGCTTTTACATCAACAGGGGGAGCGTTCAACCGCAGACTCTCATTCTGGACACATTCAGGAGACCTCTCTATCACCAAGACCACATGGTTTGCCTAAAAGTGTGTCTGATAAGGATATAACAAAGTCCTTAGAGGCAAAGAGGCCACACTCTCCTCTTCCAAAGGATGGAATGATGGGAATCAGACAGTCTGGACAAGCAATGGCATCTCCCCAGAGGGTTCAGCTGATGCCCCCTGGACCAAGTGGCTCATTCTCAGAGTACCCAGGGATGTACTCAAACCCAAGAGGAATCCATTCTCAAATGCCAGAGGCATCCCCTGTTGGACTTAACCAGCCACCAGTGAACGTCACACCAGCTGTGGTGAGTGTGCAATGTTTAAAATGCCAGTCAACAAATTCAGTATTGATAAATCATTGTTGGTACAAGCACAGGTGTAGAACAGTTGGTCTATGCAGCGAAGCACAGATTAATGCCATCAAGTGCCTCATAATGGCTGTGTGTCAATAACATTTTGTGCTAGTTGCATAAAGAAACTGTCAGTTAACAATAAAACAGCTTTTTAGAACGAACTATAGGTTCCAGAATAATTATAAATAAAATTAATAACTAAAGAAAAAAAAATTGACCATTAAACCCTAAAATATTTAACAGGAAGATTTGTTTCAGGGCTGTACCATTGTTCTTAACTGTGTGTGTGTGTGTTTCCACAACAGTCAACAGAATATTTATGCAGATCTCTTGGTTTCAAACCTCTCCTAACACAATGCACTGTTTTCTTGTATTTGTAGGGTGCAGAAGTCCAGACAAAAGATAGCAAGATGACACAGCCTGTTAATATGGTACAGTTACTCACGGTAAGGCAAATCTCCCCACGTTTTAAATGAGTTCAGGGTGTTTTGTTTGAACAAGAGCTTGCTTTGTCTCATATTTGTTTTTGTTTTGTCTCATATTTAAATAGAAATACCCTATTGTGTGGCAAGGGTTGCTTGCACTGAAGAATGACACAGCTGCAGTCCAGCTGCATTTTGTCTGTGGCAACAAAGCTTTGGCTCATCGATCACTGCCCCTGCAAGAAGGAGGCGCACTGCTTAGGATTGTCCAGAGGATGAGGCTGGAGGCTTCACAACTGGAGAGTGTAGCCAGAAGAATGACTGTATGTATCTCTTGTCTTGTACCC
>VUQJ01025934.1:21836-32145 GCA_015108635.1 Andinoacara biseriatus
CTCATGGACCTTGTTCATTCAAGGGTCCCATATATGGCAGAAGCAGAGTGAGAAATTTTTATCACCTCACAAGGTCCAAAAAAAAAAATGCGTCATGCATTTACCAAAGAGATCTACAACTCTGTCATCTTCTGTGTGTGCATTTTTTGATGACAAATAGAGCATTGCATGTACCTAAGCGTCAGTCCCAAACACGTTCTTGTTTATTCCTCACTTATAAACACTCCACGGACCTATTAAAATTAATGGTAAGCTGACTTCTTAGAGAATATGTTAATGTATTCATTAGAATATTTACATTAATATTGCATTTTATTTTAACACTCTTAGTTGCTTGCTCCAGTTATATCTGCCTTCTCTGTGGCGTGTTGAGGCTTAAAGTGATGGGCTTATCTGAATCTGTCCTCTCTTGCCTACTGTTTATAGCAAGGCGGCTTTATCTCGTTGACCCACTCTCTGCAAGCATATACATGCACACAGATGCATGTACACAAGCATGCCTGCCTGCAGAAGGAAGCATGCTGCTGCTGTGTGTGGCCTTGCTGTCACTGTCCAGACACGCAGATATGGTTTGTGATGATAAAACCCAACAGCTGACTTTGGCCAAATGAAGGCCCGTACTGAGATACAGTGTGCCTGAGTGACACTGCTTGATTGTGTGTGCATGTACCAGGGCTGACCTGAGGCTTGGCTCATTTTTCAGTTTAGTAAATAGAACAGCTGACAAGATTTCTTTATTGAAGAAAGAAAAAGAAAAAAAAGAAGAAGTTTGGGTTCACACAAGTTTGTTGGTATCTTGAATTTTAACATTGTTTCCTAAATTTGCTTTTACGTATTCTTAAAGGGAGGCAAACAAAGAATCACATTTTGGTAAAACATTCAGAATTTGGAAAGGTTACAAAGCGGGATGTGGGTTACTAAGCAACACGGACTCAGTGAAACCACTGTGACAGCAAATGACGCAAATTATGCACTCCAAAGTATTAATCTTCTGTTAGCACAACTATTGCTCTGATGGTTACAGAAATAAGTAGAGTCAGTGACAATGGAAAATAATTATATGTGTACAAAAAAGTCTGCATTAAACAGAAGGCTGTGGCCATTCATTTTCCCAATAAAGGACTAATTGTGTGACTGTTAGTTCACTTTATATGACATGTATGTAGATAATCATTAAACAAGAAGCGATTGCTCTGGTTTAAATGCATCAGGATATGTTTTCTTAGTATGTGTGGCTCGCCTGGTGCAGAGCATAGTGATGCACGACTGCACGGCTTCTATAGAATATATAAAATGAAACCTGTCTAAAAGCATGCATGTGAGCACTTAGGCGCTTTCAGGTTTTCAGGAAATGGCCTGCACTGTCTCAAACGTGAACCCTACAGTTTGCCGTAATGGTTGAGTATACTCAACCTGATCGTAGGCCTCGTTATGTCAAATCAAATATACTGCCATTGTTGACTTAACATACTGTCTGGCATATCCAACTACATAAACAATAATGTATTCATTAGAAAAATTATTTTCTCTTAGTCTGGGCCAGTTTTTACAGATGGAACCGCAGCTTTGGACAGTCGGAATTCTCTCTTTTCTGTTCTTACCTCTTTCTTCCTCCATATTTCTCACATCCTGATTACTAAGATGGTGAAAGAAAAAAAAAAGTGTACTGCAGTATTGATAAACCTGCACTATAGAGAAGTACTTGACCAGCTTGTATCCAGCTGCACTCCCCTACCCCCACCTTGTGCCCCCTGGGATGAGGTAGAGTGCAGTTTGTGTGAAAGGGAACTTGGCCATTTAAGAATCAGGAGGTGGCCTTGTCTCCCTTCAGTATGTTTCCACACACAGACACTCTGAGGGACGAGCTGATTCACTTTAGATTATTATCAGAGCGCTGAATCCTGGCTGCTTTTGTGTATTTGTGCGCGCATGCTCGTACTTTACCAGCAACGCACACACATACGCATATACACTCATGCACGGTGTGAACTTAAGTGTCTGCAGTGTCACATCCACCCTGAGTTATGCTTTGCATTATTGAGGAAGAGGCTGTGTGATGCCACAGTGCATGCCTGGATGGCACGTTGACATTTGTTGGTGTAAAGGCTTCAGTGCACCGAGCCTAGAATTGGTCTTGTTTGAGATTAATTAATAAATCGATTAATCAAATTTGACACGTCAATGCACCGTGCACCTTTTAGGCCATGATCATACATATTTATTATCCTAATCCTACCTTTGCAAAATAGATTGTCTTTTCTGATAAAGATGCACTATACCTTTTTATTTTGCTTATGCATTATGGCAAAATTTTCATTTCCTCATTTTTTTGTGTCTTTTTTTTTTTTTTTTTGCAGATCGACGCATAATGAGCTGGAAAAGAATAGGTGAGTCGGCAGTGCATTTTTAAAACATTTCACATTCAATCACAGAGCACAGACTGCAGGCTTATACACGCCCTACCCACATATAAAGAAGTCTGTTATGACCTACTTTTTCATTTCCCCCTACAAGGTGATGGCCCTTCTTGAAGTAAGCACACTTTTTCAACAGGTCTTTAAAAATAAAAGGATCTGGGTGGCCCAGTTGGGTTCATGAATTCCCTTCCTTCTTTTCACTTTACTCATTTCCTCCACTAATATGCATACTCTGTGCACCTTTTTGTGGAACGGTGAATTATACAACAGTTTAGTTCTCCATGTTTTTGCATGTATCTCCGTGGGTACGTGTGATGTAAACTTCATCATCTGTCTGAGCCCCTAGCTGATTTAGGAAAAGTCATGTTGACTAGTCTAAAAGTCAGAATACAGTGTAAATAAAACAGTGGATAAGCATATTGTGTACAGCTATTACATGGATATTTAAGAGCCAATCACGACACATTTTGCTCTGCTCCAGTCAAGTGATTATATGCCAGCTTAGTCTGACATAGCCTATATGCAGCTGAACATTTTCTGGATCAAAGCATGGCAGAACCATGTTGGTTAGCAGGGCTTACTTTCCACCACGCTTGTTACTAACAGAGAGTGATGCCATTTCGAAGCTGCATCTCCAGCTACCAGCTTAGATCTTTGGACCTTTGTGTTCATTTTTAAGCATATTTTGTTCAGCAAAATACAACAAATATAGGTGCTTTTCTGTTTGCAGTCAGGTGGTTGTGGCCCATTCAGCAGTTTGTGGAATAGGTCTTGGTACATATACCTCAATTTTCAGTATTTAGTCAGACTTTGGTTTGTGATGAGTTACCACAAAGTCCCCCAAAGAGAGCAAGAGCTGCTTAGAAGCCTTATCAGATTGAGTTCACTGCTCACATGGGGTGCTTGCTGGTGTTTATGCTCTCTGACTTTGCAGACTTCAAGAGTCAAGATCTAAAGGGTTTTCTTTGACACCATAAATAAGAGCGACTAGACTTGCCGGATTTATGGTAAATAGGGGGAAAAACCCACAAAAAATAAAAACCATGCCTTCCATTTCATTATCTCTGAGTGTGTGGGTACAATGAAAGGATGTGGGAGGCTGCATCCATTCAGTGTAATTACATATCACCTCAGCCTGTTTTTCTCCCCATTCTCCCTGGCAGCCTTTTCTGAAAGGATGGGAACATTGGAAGGAGAGCCATCCAGTGATCTAAATATAGACAAGAGTTGATGCCTCATCTTGGTGCTCATATACAAAGCCACACAAGGCCGGCCGGTCGGCTGACTGGCCTCAGCAGATTGCGGCACCCATGTGGAGTTGCATTTTTTTTCAGTGTTCCGCCCCCACAAATACATTAAAAAAACAGTGCCAACTCAGTTGTTTGTTCCTAAAACACAGTGTGAAGGATGTATTTGTACATTCTTTGGGCTGATCTTGTAGTAAGGCTTGTTTCTATGGCCATCTCTGTCATTCAGAGCAGAACAGAAGGAATCACTGCTAAATTTGTTACAGCAGATGGGTGCCTTACACACACACACTATATCTATTTTTATATATGTGTGTGTGTGTGTGTGTATTCCAAAACATTTGTACTGCATAAAGGAAGCATCCTAATTGTATCACAGTCACGCTTTTGCTTAGTTTGTATGGAATAGGAAACTTCTGACGGTGCTGTTTTCTTTTTATTAAATGATACAGTCTCTAGAATTCTTTTGCAGAGTGTTGAATCATTAGAAAGATAATTTGAATAAGTGCTGAAATAGTATTCCTTATATGATAAAGTTAATTTAGTCAAATTTAAGAGCGACTGAGTGGCTTATCTATTCATTTTTGGATTTGATGGCATTAGTTTCCCTTCAGTGTGTTTTCATTCCCACCATGTGTACAGCATCCAGTGAAACTTCCTATCCTGTTCCTCCTTTTTTTTTTCTTCCTGGCTCAACTTTGCAGACTTACTCAGAGAGAGCTGCAGCAGCAGAGCAAAGCAGGCTGGGAATAGGCTGTCCTGTACTAAGTCCAGATACTGACACCATGTTTTTTTCCTTCACTCTTGCCTTGACACAGTAAGCATGGTGCTGCTTCTTAGTAGATGAATATGAGACTAATTCAGATTTCCATTTGCAAAGAAAGAGGGAAAAAATTGAAATGGTAATCAATCCTTTTAGAGCACACTTAAAGTCAGAATCATTTATAATCCCCCTTTTTTGCCAGAAGCTAATCCAATTCCCTTTAAGCACATGCCCCAGTGTAAGTTACATGTATCGGGCATAGTTGTTCATCCAAGTGTGTCAGGCTTATACCGTGATCGTGCAACAGAAGCAGCTTTCGTTCCATCTCAGCAGACCTCCAAGTCTTGTAAATTGGAGGCAGCTTCTATATGGTCCACCCTGGGTGGGACTTTTTCCAACACATATCAACTCTGTGTATCTACTGCAGGCAAGATAATTTGCATTGCATACCATAGTTCTTGATAACCTCTGAGACTCGTTGTGACTGCAGAGACACTAAGACGCGGATAAAAGGTACAAGAAAGAGTGAAAAAGAAAAAAAAAAATAGAAAAAAAAAAGCCACATTCCACATACTTACCGTCTGCGGTGGGACCAGATAAGGTGGTGGCTCTGCCGCTTTGATCATGTACAGCCTTATTTCACTTCCACATGTCACTGCTAAATTACACTGCCTTAGCAGGGTTTAACAGCAAAAGACTTGTATGACTGCATGTTGCAGCTTCACTGCTTTGATCTCATAGCCTTATGCTTATTAGCCATTTTCTTTCAAACATGTTGACTATAAATTCCCAGGCTCTGGTTTAGTTGGTGATTTATTGTTGTGTTGTGTGTTGTGCAAAGAATGTCCGTGACACTGAATAACTAAGGTTTAATAACTAAAGTGGCTATGAGTTAAATCTGTAGACACTCAAGCAGTTGAGGATTTGTTGTAGGAAGCAACAGCTTGTTTTATTGATTATTAATAAAGCCATTTTTTTTAAATATAGTTTATGCCCAGGTGCTGCCAGCAGTATTAGCTTTTCTGCTTGATTTCTGCTTGAAGTCCATTTTTTTTTCTTGTATATGTTCAAACTTTTATTATTTATTTATTTTTTTAAGGAAGATAACTGAATATCACTAGAAGGGTGCCACATTTTATTAGTTTCTGGTCTTTTTTAACCAGTGGGCTTTAAACACAGTGCAGATCTGTTATTCCAGCCTTTGGGTTGGATGTGCAGTTAAACATGAATGAGCCTGGGTTTCTCTGGCTGTGCTGAGGTTCCTTGAAGAAAGCAGCACTGCTTCACTGGTCCCTACTTGTTGTTCTGCTCAGCGAGTGCAGCCTGTTCTCAGGCCCTGCTGCAGGGCCTAAAACTGGGACCATTTGTTCTGACCAACGTGACAATTTGTAAGCTTTTCTTGGCTCAGAAAAGCAGCTTAAGGGACTTGATCTTTGGTCTGGTGAGCCCAGCTAGAGCATGTACACGTGCTGAGCCATGTCACCTCCCCTCTCTCTGAAGCCACTCAGTCCTAGTTCTGAATAGTCGAGCTTAGCTTTGGTTTAGCTAATGATGTTATCTCAGTACAAGGAAGTAATTGAGAGGCTGATGGGATGAGTACAGGGATTGGTCAAACACACCTGACTAAGGGAGCCTTAAGAAGCACGCAAGCCTCATCCACACTCTGTGTTTGTACAGTGAGCATTTCCGCCCCGTCACAGCAAGACATAAGCCTCTACCCGGATGGCAAGCAGTCAAATGGTGGCTCTGGCTAGAAGTTTGCCTACTCACTTCATCTACGGGGGGGCAGCTGCAATGGAGAGGTCATTTTGCCTTTTAAAAAAATGTAGTTGGTTCATAACATGGTGAAAGAATCTTCATACTTCATCAGTCTTCATCCTGCTGTATGTTCAGGAATGTGTGTATTATTTTCAGCCAGCTATAAGACAAGCTGAGACGAGACGCTTGCATTTTCACTTGTGCCACGTTGTTAGTGTAAGTGAATTGTTCTGAGTCAAGTGGAGGGAGACTGGATCAGCCTTTTCTGATTTGCATATCAATCGCACTTGCTGCTGGGTTTTTGAGAGTTCTGACAGTCAAGTCTTTTTGTAGTTTTGCATTCTCGGGAGACCAGTCTCACACACATTTTTCAGATAAGCACTTACCTTTAACATGAAGAAATTGAAGAATCCATATAGGCTTCAAGTCTATATTTAAAAAAAAAAAAAATTAATATATATAACAGTGAGCAAACCTTTTTCATCACTGGCATGCCGCTAATGCGAGCACAGCAACTGTTGTAGCTGCTTCTTTCAATAAAAACTTCAAGAGAATTGACCAGTTTGAATTAAGTTATTGTGTGGCATGCTAGAATTACATCACACCTTGATTATTTTCTGCAGTGGTCACTTGCCATAATTTTAGCATCCAGTACTGATTGAAAACAGGTCTGTGACACAGTGCAGACATGGCCTATCCTGGCAATCTTCACTGTAAAATCAGACTGTAAAATCAGACGTCACTGTTGTTTCGTCATTCAGTCCCCCACACAGATGTTCCGTATAGACAGGTGTGAAGAAGCTCCATACAGAGGATTATATGTAGGCACTTGAAGGCTTGCCCATCACCCATATCTTGTCTTGCTCTTCTGACCCTTGACTCATCTTATCTGGGTCCCTTCTTGTGCGTATATACAGTTTTCTGTGGAAGACGGTTGTGACCAAAAGGAATAAAGCTGGACTGACGCCATGAGGCTGTTTTGACTTGGCTTTATAGAAATAAAATTGAGTTAAATACAGGATTAGTCAGCAAGTTTAAACCATCAAACACTCCCTTCTCTGACTCAAGCTTGGTTTAATTTTCAGTGACTTAAATACAAACATTTTCATTATTTGTTTGTAGGTGTTCAGTCTAATTAAACCAAGTAGGGACTGCACGATAATAATCTGCAGAGTGTTCAGTTCCTCCCACACAGTGTGGTTTTTGACCTGTACCATTAACAACACTGTGTTGGGATGGTTGATTAAGCCACTTTGGACAAAACGGATGAAGCCAGAGTTCGAAGCTAGAAGGCGGTAAAAGGGAATGCTAGTTGAAAATGCAAGACAGACTCAATTAGGCTAAATCTGACTATGGCGTCTATTTTTAGTCTCACGGCTGGGGAAAATGGGGGAAACGCCACTGCCTTCTGACCAATCACAGAGGTTAACATTTCGCCAATGAGAGCAGTGAGATGGAGGAGCATAGAAAAAAGTCTCCACCCCTTGCTTCCTCAATAGCTGCCTCTAGTACTTTCTCATCATCAAACCTCCACTGAAAGTCATTTGAAATGCCCGTGTTTTAAACTAATGTCTAACACCAAGTAGAATTGCATGCCACCAGCTGGGTTAAGTGATTTAGGAGTTTAGCCTGGGAGAGTGAAACAGTGCACGTGTGCATCTGATGGGAAATGTGTGCATTTTGCACATGAAAGGTTGATGCAGAGCATTTGGACTACACCCCTCTATTGGGTGTATTAAAACACATGAACAACTAAGGGGGTTGTTGTTTGACAGGACGCACCCCACCCCCCATAGCCAATATCTGGTTGGATGTCTCTAGCTTTACACCAGGCCCATTTTTGGAGAAAAGCCATATTGGAGTTTTAATCCAAAGCTTCTGCCCTCTCCCTTCCACCCACAGAAGGCAAGTGAGGGTTGCAGATGGGTCAGTGGCCTGGTGTGCCATTGGGTGCATTGAAATTCCTGGATTGAACAGTAGACAAATGGAAGGAGAGGTGGATTGATCTTATAGCATAGATGCTAAACTGCTGACCACAGTCACCACATTCTCACTTTGAGTCAGTCGTTGATGTCCACTATCAAAGGAAAGCAAAAAGCTTCTCAAAAGGACAAATGGATGAAGACGTGTGTGTTTTGTGTAGTGTAGCTGTCTAGTCACGTGATCTGTATGCGAGTGGGATTTGCGTCACTTGCCAAAGACAGACGTATTGGTAACATTTTAGATGGTATGGTCAGTCTTTTACAGTGCACCCAAAGGCAGGCCCTGTCCTCCAGCTCTTTCCCCTCTGCCCCACTAACTACAGCGCCCATCCCTCCCTCACTGTCCATCTCTGGCTCTGTTTCTGTGACCGTCTTTTTCTTTCGGTCCATCTCTTTGTCACTTGCCTTCTTTTTCTCTCTCTCCTCCAACCTTTGTCAGTGGACCAGATTAAAAGGCAGTGTGCACGTGTGAACTAATCCGTGCGTTAGTGATGGGTTTCAGCCCCAGAGTCTCTTGGCCCAGGCACACAAAGAGCGCATCACCCTCTCTCTATTCCAGCACGCTCTGCACGTGTGTGTGTTTGTGCGTGAGCACGTGTTTGTGTCTGTGGTCGCTGCTCGAAGAGGGTAAATTGCTGTATTTTTTTTTATTTTTTTTTCATCCCACTTCTCTCAAAGTCACTTGTTTTGTATCTTCTGGTTTAGTTTATGTCAGCCCGTCCTGCGTCCCTCCTTTGCCGTGTGTCACGAGCGTGTTTAGTGTTTAGTTTAGTGTGACAGTAGCTGTGGTCCGCTCAAATGCATTTCATTTCATTTACCAGTTGTGGCCTTTAGATTTGTGGCTGGGGTTCTGCAAGTCCGTAGTGATCTTTATTTCCTTTTTTCTTTTTTTCTTTTTTTGAACTCCCATTTGCATTTTATTGCCTGCAGTTTCCAGTCTGGTTTTAGCTTCGAATTCATATCCATATATACATTTTTATTATGAGCTCACTACCATTGGAGAGAAAAAAAATGTCTCTCTCTCTCTCTTCCACACACTGAATCTCTTTTTTGGGATTGAGGTCAAAACTGCCTGAATGCTCAGAACTTTCATTCCCACCCACCCACATGCAGCAATGCATTTTCACACCCTCTGCATTTTTTTTTTTTGTTCCCTGCCATCTAGCCAGAATATTGATCCTCATTTGACATAGTTTGTGTAGAGTCCCAAGATTTCTTAATTATTATTTAGCTCCTGAGCTGAGGAAGATCTTGTAATATGTGGAATCGTGCAGAACTTTCTTCCCATTCTTCAGTTCTGTTTATTAAAAATAAAAAATTGGCTGCAAGTGAGGCTGATGATATTGCGGAAGGAAGTGACCGCATAAGAAACTTTTCTAGTTAGACATATGTCAGCAGACTCAAACTTCTGTTCCTTGTGGCAGGTGTGCTTTTTATATTCACTGCCTGGTGAAAAATAAACATTTCCAGACTTTCCTACCATTAAAACGTGACGTGACTTTGAGTCCTTCTCTACTGTCACTGTCCAAATGGCCAAAAACAAAAAAAAGCTTGTCCTAATAACAACCGGCTCAGTTATTCTTCTGCTCTTCGTAGCCCCATGAGGGAGGCATATTTCTCAATCTTTCAGGGTTACTAGCTCGACATGAAGACACATGTTTGGATTTTCTAACAACATGTCTGACATAATCACCATATATGTCAAAGACAATGTGCACGCTGTGATTTTGACTATATTTACGTCCAAAATGATCACCCACAGAGAAAGTTTAAAACGACAGAATGTCTGTCTTTTTTCTTTCACATAGACACTGTACAGCCTCCGCCTGGATAACAAACCGCAAGAACAACATGGCTCCTTTGCAAACAGCTCATTCGCGGGTGTTGCTGCTTCCTCTTTTATGCAACTCTCTAAACAGCGCAGATGCGAGAGTAGAGCTTAGAGGAGCAGTACTGGGGGGAAAAAGTCTCTAGATTTATTGCTTTGAACTATTTTGAAAAACAGAGGTCTTTTAATTAAGTGATACAGTTGTTATGTTTGTAACAATGATGTGAACTGAGACGCGATGGTCAATGCTCAGATTTAACATATAGGATTTCCTTTTTTTTTTCCTTTTTTTTTTTTTTTTTTTAAACGCCCAG
>VUQJ01025938.1:10537-26278 GCA_015108635.1 Andinoacara biseriatus
CTGTTTTGAACTATAGATAGTTCAAAGATAGTTCTACGCTAGAAGTCACACTTGTTTATTTTCCTCCTCTCTCAGTTGTGCTTCAGAGCTTTAAATACAGCCCAATACGTTTTTAATTCTTTTTTAGAAATCCGATCAAAGGAGCAAAATAATGCAGGCTGACTTAAAGCTTTCCACCATGCCTGCTGTATGCCTGTGTTACACCCTTAAAGATTTGATCCTTGAAGACTCTGAGCTTCTTTTATCCACATCAGTCAGCAGTAAACAGTGCATGTATTGGAAACTATTTTTCCAGGATTTAAAGCTGGATATTGTCTAAAGGTAAGCCTCCAAATTTGAGAAACATATCAGTACAAAAGACTGTGCTTTTAATTGTTTCTGGACAAAACAGTATCAGGAAGCAGGAAGATATTTCAGGCGTTTGGTGCACAACACGTGCAGAACAGGCCAGCGGGAAATAAGTTGTTCAAGAATTCCTCCCACGAGGCAAGAATCTGAATTTACTGTACCTATTTTCACAGTGAGGACATCATTACTAGGTTTAATTACTCTTGTTTTCTCATAATTGAAAAAGCATTACCAGATGCATAAGGAAAAGTTGCAACAGCAGCGTTTGCTAATTTGTTCTTGGGTTTCTGCTGCAGTGCTGTAAGAGTGCCAGCTCCTCGTAAGAGTTCACCTTTATTTTATTTATTATTTTTTGGATGTTGTGAAGAGAAAAGATAAGGAAGCTCAATGTTGTCCTCACTCTGTCATATCTGATGGATCTGTGGCTGTGCAGAAAGTTTTGCCCTACTTTGAAAGTGAGGAGGTCCGGGGGGTGAAAAGGGAAGGTTTGCCTCAGGCATGTGCAGCTGTGTGGTGGTCTGTTACTGGGAGTTTTCCCCGACCCACTGGGACAAAAACAACTCTCTGGTCAGTTTCAATCTCTGACCTGTACCTGGACAGGAAAAAATCTCCTCAAAACCCTTTTATTATTTATACGCCTGATATACTCCACACAGTGTCTCTGAAATCGAATTTCTGAATCCCTCCGTCCTCGATTGGTTTATTCCTTGTTTTTATGTCTAGCAGAATAGCAATTAATATTTGTTGCTCTCCAGCATGACTCGGGGAGGATATTTAATGGAAGATCGATGCTTATTTTCTTCAGAATTGTTCCAATTTCCTTTTGAGTCACGGAGGTGCTCAAACTGATACAAACGTTAAACGTGTTACACACATTTTCTGCTAAAACCCTAAATTGTGTTTCGAATGACAATAACATAATAGTGACAATTTCTTTTACAAAGTGTGGGGTTTTTGTTGTATAGGAAATTAAAAAAAATTCTTAGACTAGTGCACAGCGTTCGAGGCGGCATTTAGGCGCCCCGCGCGTGCGCCTTCAGAAACAGGAAGCTGATCGCGCTCGTTTAAATAGCCGTGTTATATATTTGCTCTTGCATGTTCACTTTATTCCTTTTTGTGTTTCTGCTCAGTGTCATAATATAATATAAAAACAACCAGAAACTTAAGACAAGTTCCTTAAGCGTGCATTAATAATGCATTTTCACTCAGCAAAGCTGCAGGGAAATGTACCTTGACCATTTTTTTTTTTCCCGAGCTTATGTAATTGTTAAATATTTAAGAAGCATATCCTCCAAACATAAGGTTGTGTCACTGAAATGACATACATCTAGATTAAAGCGTATTGCCCTTGTGAGGCTCTGCTGATTTGACAGTGCTGTTGCTGACACTGCTTGCTTTGCAGTCAGCTCTAGCATCTGCTCGCGCATTTGATGGCACATCAGAGGACACAGCAAACATTGACAGAAACATCTATCTTTCCTGGCAACCTGTTTTCATTGGATGGTCTCAGTTTTGATGGCGGCTTACATAAATAATGGTGGCGCGATCATGAGCGACTGTGTTAGTCAGGAATAACCGCAGAGGAACTGGTGTGTATTTTGTATTCTGATTGCTTTGTCCACTCAAGGAGACTAGACCCCATTACTTTGAATAAACTCCCACTCTGATTGTGATGATAACGAATTATCTATATGAATACTTGAAACACAATTACCAGAAACAATTCCAGTTGTTACTCTTAACCACTAACTGGCCTCCGTGTCAACTCGACTGCTCATTCATCTGACCCTTAAACATTCGCACAGTAAAACATGTCAAGTTGCTTCCTCTTAATCTGAGTGGGTGTGTAGTTTATCCTTGTAGCTTTAATGACATTTAAATCACGATTACACTGTTTTACAGTGAATAATGAAGTACTACAAGTTTTCCTGCTTGAAACAAACACATCAGAGTCATTAGGAGCTAATTAAGAAACAGCAGGAAGCTGTGACTTGAAAACCTTAAATGCAGATTCATTTACTGTACAACTTACTGCTGATATTAAGTTTATTAAATGGCTGCCATGAAAGCAGCGCTTGCTTTTAAATTGAGAAAATAGCACAGTGAAGCTCGCCAGCCATTGTTTTGTTTGCTAGAATTTAATGTTTTTTTAAAGTAGGATCGGCTTGATTAAGCTGATTATCACAGAAGGTTTTAACATACGAACTAAGAGCACGCTCAGCTCCCTCTTCACTGTCACGTCCCCGCCCTCACCTGTGGTCACGAGCTTTGGGTAGCGACCAAAATAATGAGACCACGAATACAAGCGGCAGAAATGAGCTTCCTCCGAAGGGTGGCTGGCCTCTCCCTCGGAGAGAGGGTGAGGAGCGCAGCCATTTGGGAGGCGCTCAAAGTAGAGCTGCTGCTCCTCCACATTGAGAGGAGCCAGTTCAGATGGTCCAGGCATCTGCCACCTGGGCGCCTCTTGGGTGAGGTGGAGAGATTACATCTCAAGGCTGGCCTGGGAACGCCCTGGGGTCCCTCCAGCAGAGCTGGATGAGGTGGCTGGGGAGAGGGGGGTCTGGGCTTCTCTGCTTAGGCTGCTGACGTGGATGGATGGAACTAAGAGCACATGGTATTACTGCTTTCACTGCTATTAGTGTAAAATTTGGGTATGAAAAATTAAAGTGCTTGCACATCCTGCTTTAAGCTGCTCAGTGGTGTAAGATTAATCATATATTCTATATTGGCAAATATTCTTTTACTTTTAAATATTTTTGAAAGACCTCCTGTCTGCCAATAACACACCGTTTATCAGTGTTAACACACCGACACACTGCACACTTTCTTCAGTCTTACTGGTTCACCGTCGTGTGACGTGATCTGATAAATTTAGTTAAGACAATAATTGTGATGCGTGTAAACTGAATGATGATAATACCACAAAGCTGTTTTTCCTCTGCTGTTTGACTCTGCTGCGCCCCCCGTGATGCAGCCATGCTAACAGCTGGAGGACACATCAACTACACATTTGCTTCTATGTTTGACTCCAATATATATATATATATTTTTTTTTTTTTTACCTATTTCTATCCTCTTATAAGAGTTTGATCAGCATCTCATTACATGCTGCATTCCTGTTGTTTGGTTTGTAAACACGGTACGACTTGGACTGACTGCAATCATTCTCAGACAGATTGCCGGCACTTCGCAATCAGTCTGAGTCGGTGTGCGCCAACTCCTCTGCAATGTAACAGGGGCTGGACTGGTTGTATTCTGGTTATATTTCTATGTAAATGCACCAGCATGCCCTCATCCAATGCTGCCATGTGGAAAAAAGAAAATAAAAAAACATTAAAACATCAAAAAATGCCAACAAAAAGTCAATTAATCATGTAGCTCCTGTTTGTTATAAACTACATTTGTTGCATAAATAGACTCCAGTTAACGATGAATTAAGATGTGATTCAGCTTTGTGGTCACACATTCATCTGTGCACCTGTTCAGCCATGTTTCTTTTATGAAGTGATTTAACTGGTGCATGTTAAAAACATAACATACACCAGTTAAATCACTTCATATTTTCTGTCTCCGCTGAAGAAACCTTCCAGATACGAACAGCTGATTTTTCCCTCCACTAAATATTATAACTGTGCTCCATGTTTTTGTGCGTTGTTTTGTTTTATAAATTTTTTTTTTCTATGGCAAGCATTTGATTTGGAACAAAAGAGTAACAGTTTTATTTGGAAACTGCAAAGTTTAAAGATGCATTGGAATATGTAATCTCACAACTCTAGAGGTCTTGTGTCAAACTGAGAGCCACATAATAATGCACAGTGTGCGTCAGTGTGCGCACACAAGGCTGCAGCACCCTAATGGACCAGACACCCCGAGGCTGTATGTGGGTGTGCGTACTGTACATGTATTCATGTGTGTCGAAATGTAACTGCGTGTGACTCTAAGTGATAACTAAATGGGTTTTTGACTCTTTGGGCCCACATCTGTGACTATAACAAAGCGTTTTGTCTTTTCCCGAGGGGTATTACACACCACGGCGACATCAGGGATACACACCAGAGAGCGTTCACTGTTTATATTGAGTGAACCGAGTTGGTTACCGATTGATGTTTGAAAGGAATATTATATTGACTGCACAGCATCTGAAATCTTAGAATGATAATGCTACATTTAAAAAGGGAAAACAATTCTTTATATCAAATGTTGTCTGAATAAAAAATAATAATAATCTTTCTGTCACTCCTAATAACAATCTGTAACACAATACCTTCCTTCAGACGCACGCACTGGCAAATGGATTCGAGATCGATTCCTCTGCCATCTCCACACACAGAAAAACTAATCACGCAAACACAAAGACACACACATTCATATCAGAAAAGTGTTTTGTTTTTTTCAACACGGGTACATTAGGTCAAAGGTTAGCTGCTACTTTCAGAAAACTGCATCATTTTAACCTTTAATGGTGTTGTTCCTTTTTTGTTTTTTGGAGTTTGCTTACAGACCAGGAGACTCATTGAAGGTTTACTAACACGTAATGAGTCACGATTGCAAATGTTCTTTGTCTCTCCTCCCAGTACGAGCACAAAAGCGCATGTACTCCAGCGCGCCCTTCACTTCCCTCACAAAAGCGAGCTTCTTCTTTTCAGCCGGCTTTTCCTCCAGTTGTTGCCTTTTTGTAATCGCTGTATATCTCTGACGTTCTTCTGCATCACTGTTCTTTTTCTGCGACTCAGTAAAATGGCCGTCCTTATTAGAGTCTCAGCAAACCTCTACCGAACATAATCAGCACAAACTCTAACTGGGCTCCAGTTTAGCTAGTTTTATCCTGATGCTTTGTGCTGTTCTGTCTCAGTTTTCAGTGAGATATGAATGAGTGACTGTAGTTCTTTACGCATGCTGCAATAGCAGGATTCATACTCAGTTTAGAATCATTTTCTTCATATACAGTAATTCTTTATGGGTTTTGTGTGTCTGTTGTTTTTGTTTGCACTGAGTAATCTGTAATCTGTGGTTGCTTGTTCTGTTTTCACTGTTATCAAAAAAACATGATTGATATGTAAAGTATTTGCTTGTGCCAAGCCACATCACTTTTTCTCTAAATGTTGTTTTTTAATAATAACTTCAAATTAAACACCTAGAAATGATTGCTTTACATGAATAATTCATACCTTAGTATAACGGAAAGTATATATTATAATTCAGAGGTAATTCAGTGTTGACACTGCAGCAGAAATAACGCAAAGGTGATATTATTTCTTTATGATTTTAAATTGAACTTTTAATTTTAATTGTTATTTTGATGGGAAAAAACTGCAGGTGCTCTGCTGATTAATTTACAGTCACTGTTAAGGGTTCAATTATTTTCCCGTATTATAAGATCCATGGTAACGTAGGTGAGGTGCGAACCTTGGAACAATTTGAAATGACCCTTTTTTACATACCATCAACATGGAGTGTAAGACGAACAATTCTTAATGAGCTCCAGACTGCACCGAGCACTGCCATCCATTCCAGAATTATGTCAGGCCACTGAATGCCCACTATCATCAGTCCCGTGCATAGCGGTGTCTGTGGCACCAAAGCATGCTTGTAAAAATAAAATGGCATTAATTAATGTCCCGGGAATGAGAGCGCTCGTATTTCCAACCTATGTTTGATAACCCACTGCAAATCTTACCACCATATTCACTTTTTATCATTACTGCTGGATGTATGGATCATTTCTGCTGATCGCTGATGACAAGACCATACTGAGCTTGCTTCGAGGTAGAGGAAGACACCTACTGGCTTATGGGAGCTGAGAATAACCAAACTGAGTGGATTAGTACGCTCCTTCTCAGCTAAATGTGTACAAGCATGAGGACCTCAAGCAGCAGAAACTCAAGAAAGAAGAGGAGCAAGAACAGGAACCATCATGGAAGGACAGGCCTCTGCATGGCATGTACCACCTTTTCAGTGGAAGTGGCGCAGTGGGCAGGCGCTTGCCTTGCAGCTGGAGGGTTGCCGGTCCCTATCCCTGCGCTGCGTTGTGTCCTTGAGCAAGACACTTGACAATGAGTTAAATCTAACATCTAACACCTGCAGATAGAAGAAGTGAAAAATCCTACCAATGGCGTGACAAAGCTGGACTGACAGACAGCACAGAGGCGCTAATCGTGGCAGGAACAAGCTCTAAGCTAACGATTGATAGAGGCTGGATCTACCACACCCCAGGTGCAGGCTGTGCATGCCAGGTTGACTGTGGCAAGCGAGACAGAGGACCCCAATGCAGGACTCATGAGACCAGGAGCTTAATTATAAATCAAAGCTTTAATAGCAACACGTAGCATAAACATAGACATAACCATGGAGCATTAAAAATGAACGTAGAGCATAGACGTGACGCACACAGCGGGAAAAACCAACTACAACACAACAAGGAACCAAACAGCTCTGAGACCTTAAAAACACTAGGCAATAATGAGGGAGGGGATGGGAGGCAAACCAGACTTGACACCAGAGGGAAAACATAAACACCTGAACACAGATCATGAGAATCAAACACAAATAACTAAACAACAAAAACACAAAGAACAGAAAGCGCACTGATCATGACAGTGCAGAGACGCCCCTGAGACAATCCAGCAGGGTGCAAGATGCTAGCATGCAGGGCATACATGGAACGCCATAACCAAGTGGCTGGAATAGTATACAGGAACATCTGTGCCGAGTATGACCTGGAAGTCCCGAGATCAAAATGGGATACGCCCCCAAGGGTGGTTGAGAATGTCCAAGCTAAGATCCTGTGGGACTTCCAGATACAGACGGACAAACTGATGATGGCTAACCAACCGGACATCGCAGTGGTGGACAAACAGAGGAAGAAGGCTGTAGTGAGAGATGTAGCAACACCAGGATGAGGGAACATGAGAAGCTCGAGAAACACCGAAGGCTAAGAGAAGAGCTAGAGAGGATGTCTTGTCCCCGTGGTGATTGTGTATGTTTGTATGTATGTATGTATTACACCAACTTTGACTTCAATTTTGTTAATGTAACATTTAAATGCCCAATTAATTTTTAAAAAACACCACGACAAGGAAAGCAAGACAGCCAAGGTTACCATGCCAGATTCAAGATTTCCCATTATTTCTTTAAATTAATGGCTTGAAACAAAATGTAGTTTGGCCAGTAGGTCAACATAAAGACTGACATTTTAAATGGTTATATTTTTATTGACCATTTGAATCAGTATGTTAATCACTCAAAATTGCAATAAAAAAAAAACACTTTAATAACGCTTAAAAGATTTCATTTGTAAAACTAACAGCCAAATTTTTTTTTGCCAAAAAAGAACTCCAGGAAAGATGAAAGCAGTGCTGACAGAAAGCCAGCCAAAGTACACAAAGGATGAAATTAAAAGGTGCAATTAAGCAAGCGACAAAAACCGCGCACTCTTTTGTGCTTGTCTTTTAATCAGGTACATTTGCGAAGATCTCTCCCCATGCCTTATTTGTTTCCTCATGTTACGTTTCTCTTTTTTTTGTGTGTGCTTCGTGTATCTTGTTAAACATAAAAAGGGAAAATAAAGAAGGCATACAAAATGCAACTGATTCATCGTATCATGATAAAAGTTCATGGAAGTATTATGCTTTTAGGGAACAGTTATGAATAAAATTCAAAATAGCTGGCTTAAGAAGAGCAACTCCCACTAAAGCACAACACGAGGGGGGAAAGCAAACTGACAGACCTACATTTTTTTTTTCCTGTTTTGGTCTTTTGTGGTTATTCTTACTCCATTATGCTCCTAATGAAATCTATGGCAAAAATTAGGAGGCAGATGTACAGCATTTCAACCTCGGTCCCTCACCCTGACTGCGTGAAATTTGTGAGATATGAAACGATGAGCCTTGCAGCCCTTCTGTTGGGTACGGTTCATGAAAACTGTGGGGTGGGGGGGGTGCGGAGCACATTAGAGGGCTGTCGGGATCCCAGCCCACTCTGGCGGTGGGAAAAAGAAAAGATTGAACGATGGAGAGGTGAGATGTAAGTGATGGTGTAAAATGGTGTGATGGGTTGAGCATAAAACGGGGCAGAAAGAACCCGACACTGTCATGGATCACAGGGGGAGGAAATGAAGTCGTAACACTGCCAGAAATGGACATTACCATACGAGTGCTTCCACATACGGCCTGTGAAACTCCTCAGCCTAATGCACGACATTGCCCCACTAAAAACCGTCTAACCCTGCTCATGTTTGTTTGTTTGTTTGTTTAAGTATTTACATTTCAGGAAAACAATCCATGCACATCTTCACCAACACGTGGGGCAGGTGCAGAGCTGAAAAAATGTAAAACCATATAAATACACGAATGGGTTTCTCACCTGCTCCTCATCAGCCAATGAAACACTGGGCGAGACCGTCTTGAGTCACCCATGGTAGGTCACATGACCCTGACCACTGACACCAACATCCAATCAGAAACACAGCTCGCACAGCACAAGCAGCCAATATACAATGCAGGAATCATACACATTGCCCTGGATTATCACCACAAACAGCAAGCAAAATAGAAAATATCTCAAGTAATAGCTAACAACATATAATTGGTTAGATATATAAAACTTACCCAGTCAACCACAATCTATTATACAAGAAAATGTGAAAGCATATATGCCTCAAGAAAAAGGTCTTATACTGACATCAGGTATCTTGATTATCAAGTATAAGAAACTCCTAAAAAGGCACCTGTGTTTTTAGTTATAATTAACATGCTCTACAGCTGAAAGCACATGAATCTATAACTAATATACAGAAAAACTATCAGAAGAAAGGAAGAATGCCCATTTCCTCATGAAGAGTGTTAATGGTGGCCATATCTTTAGCTAATATTAAATATTAATTGGTGATATTATTTTCCATATTTGTTTTAATCCGAGTGGTTTTTAAACATGCTGGTTCTGTTTTATCTTTAAAATGACCTGAAGCTTGTTTTACCTTCTCATATGGATCCTTTTTTTTAAAAAATCTTTGCTCTAAATCTGCCTTTTACTCTTTTTAAATCATTTTTATTACATATGTAGTGCACGCAGTGAAACTTGGATACAGAAAAACTTCTTTTCAAAGGTGTAGGATGACATAAACGTCCACGTAGAAGTGATTTTCCATCTGTAGGTTTCCTGTGCAGAGTGGTACACAAGTTGTCCTTCTTGGTATGGATCAGACTATCCAACTCTGGAATTCATTAGCCAATTTTAAATCTGCTCTTAAGACCTATCTGCTTCATTTGCCCTTTGACTAGTATGAGCTGCTGTTTTTTTATTTTATTTTATGATAAACTGTGTATTTTACTATTTATTTTATTTTATCTGTGTAAAAAAATTTCGTTACCTTTAATTGTATTTTCTCTTGTCCTGATTTGTTTTATGTACAGCGGTTTGGTCAGTGGTTGCTGGGTTTTTTTAAAGTACTTTATAAATAAATCTGGCTTGGCTAGAAGTCCTTAAGATCCAATGTCCAAGTAGAGAAAATGTCATCTGTGTAACTTTTGCAGCAGGAAATATACTCTGGAAATATGGATTCCGTGCAGGATTCAGTACAACTCCGTGTTCAAACAGCCTGACATACAGGGAGGCACAACTAGAAGACATGTTAGAGCCCAAGCTAACACCTGAAACCTGTAGGAAAAAGTATTTACATTTCAGAAATGCATGTGCTCATGCCAAGACTGAGATTAAATTTGTCTTTTTCAGCACGAGACACCGCTTCAGAATCTGATAGACTCAAAAGCCCATCACTGTCAGGCTGAAGGGTTATTTTGCTTCAATGCAGTAGAAACATCTGAGAAAACCGCCATACTGTCTGCACAGCCTCACCATTTCCTCCTTGGGCATCTTTTTTTCTTTTTTTTTTTTCCATCCTCACATCTTAGACATTTTTTCCTGACCCAAATGTTGCTATTGCCAAGAAGAGCATAAGAAACTGGCACAAGGACAAAAGTGACCCTACTCTGTTTGCTTCGGTGTTTTTGCTGTGCATTCGATCAGACCCTATAAAATCAGATCTAAGAGGAAGTCGCAAGCAATGATGCCACTGTATCGATTTTAATTATCCCATTACTAAACCTGAAGGTCTTATAAAAACAGATAAGCTAAAGACCTCCAACTAATTACATACAGAGCAGCATCATGCATTTATTTTGCTGTTGATTAAAGTTGCTTCGATTTATGTTAAATAACAGTGTGATTCAAATGCAAAGCATATTGGGTTTGACAGATGGGGAATGGGATGTGAGCGAGAGGGAGAGAGGTATGAGATGGATTAATCTGAAAGCACATCTTTTTTCCTGTTTGAGCCCACTGTCTGACTGAATATAATGCTGTGTTGGTGGGTAGGTGTTGTTTCAGGTATAAATGAAATGATGAAATATCCATGGAGGCTTTTTTTTTTTTTTTATGCCGCAGCCAAGAGTGTGAAGATGTATGAAATCTCATACAATGCAAAAAAAAATAATACTTGTCACAGTACGAGCCTTTGAACTCTTTGAACTCTGAATTTGGGAAACCAGTGATTTTATTATTATTATTATTTTTCATCTTTTGCAACAATCATGAGAAACTGCAGAATTACACAAAGTGCTGTAACAGGGTGGTGCTGTATTGGACTGGCAATGACACGTTATATTGCAGCAAAAACAAATGTGGGCATTTTGGTAAACGTAGCTTTTCTGTGCGTTTTGTTCACACGTAAATGACATTTTAGGGCCTTTGAAAAACTCAGATTTTCAAAAACCTTTTTACATGTAGCATCAAATGAGACTGTCATTGTGTGTGATTGTTTGTGATTGGCCAACATTTCTGCAATGTTAGGGGCGCAACACCACCCGCTGCTTTGGCGTGCTTTTCGCGTTTTCACATGAAAGCGGAAAAAATTGTTTTTTTCTGCGTGCACGTGAACATGGCAACGTGGTCTTCAAAGACACGTACAGTGAAGCTTATAAAAAACTTTGGACAGTTTTTGTTTTGTGTTGTTTTGTGTTGTTTTGTGGGTTTTCTTTGTACAGTACACGTGGACATAGTGTGAATCTCTTGAACTTCTACTAAATGGACAGGCACGAGTTTACAGATGCATACATACGTACAGATATGTAATCCCAAAATGTAAACTACTTTACTGAAAAACTAATCCCAGGCAGAAGTCCCAAAAACGACACTTCCTCAAATGGTGACTCAAACCTGTCAACGATCTGGCCAACGATTATTACGCTTTTATAAAGACTTAAAGTGCGGGTTGTAGCTGCTTTGATTGACAGGTGATTGAAAACACAGGTGGGTGCAGCTGGTAGTTGTTTCCCCGACTCGTTGAACTGGTTCTCTTGGGGCGTTGATGCCTTTTAGAGGACTAATCAAATTATCTGGTAAATAATATTGTTTGCTGTGAGGTTGATTATACTAACAGACTGACCAAGAGGTCTGTGCTCCTATTAATTTTAAAATTCTGGCACTTTGTTTGTTTGTCACTTTGCAGTAATGATTTGGAATCTCTGGGCAATTCAGCTTAATAGCTAATCTTGCAAATGTTACCTGATAAGGTAGCGCTCCACTCTCTCATCTAAATACGGTCACTTAAGGACTCTGAAAGGTGATGGTCATAAGATTAAAATGATGCTTAAAAACAGATCAGAAACCAGTGGACAAATGTATGATCTGCGGTAATCCTCTGACTTTTCCTCCACTGATGTTTATGTCCCACCTCGGGACGCAATAAGTGACAAAACCCAGACAACAACTAATTCTCTTTCATCATTCCAAAAAAAAAATAAAAATGCCAAAACAACCAATTACAGAGCACAGCTGTTGTCATTAACCTTTATATATGTTTTCATCTATTAAAATAAGATGGAGATGCTTGTCTGCATGCAATAAACTGCATCCTTAGGTTTAGCGGGCTTAGCGTGTGTTCAGTCTCAGGATGGCAAAGAGAAGAAAAGAATAATGCAGAGAGAACAGAAAACAGAGAGAGGTAGAAAGACTATGAGAGGGGTGAAGAAATAGGATGTAGCAGAGTGGAAAGGTGAGGATGTAAAGCTTGAATGCTTCAGCACCATTGCCACCACAAACAGTGTTGACCTGGAAAGCCTCTGCTTGGTGGAAATCAGCTTTAAGAAACCCTTTTAGAGACCTCCTCGGGGGATTAATGCTGTTTTGGTGTTTGGGGTCTCTCTTTCCCTCTCTTTCAGTCCTCTGCTCTGCTTTTTGTGCATGCGTGTGGCCGTCGCATCGCATGTGCGCATGTTTGCGCGTGACTATACAATGTGTGCATTTGGCGCCGATATGCCCATGTGAAAAAGATAAAGTTGAATTCCTGCACGAGCCGCTGTGCATGTCGGTGTGTGGGAGAGAATAGCATGGGAAGCGAGAGGAAAGGCTGATTGGCATTTTGGTATTATGTAGAGGCGGGGATGCACGGGAACAGAAATTATTTCATTGGTTGCATTAAACCTCAATGAGCAGAGTGCACGATCTGCAGTTTTTAGAGGTCGGCTCATCAAAACCTGAGCTGCAAAGAGTTCTGGTCTTAACATAAAAGAAAAAAGGAACACATGTTTTTTTTCCATTTCCTTCTTTCTTTTCCTTTTCGCTGGTCCATTGGAGCACACGGAGGCTGTAATTGCTATCTACCAGTTAGGAATTTATAACTCATGACTTTGAGCGGAGTGCAGTCATAAATGGGGCATCACTGTCTGGTTGTGTTAATTTAATGGGTAATTAATTTTAGTTTATTATAACTTATTTTTATAGGTTTGGAAATGATTTGTTTCAGTTATGTTTGCATTGTACTCGCCGTTGGGGAGTAAATAAATAACCTCAAAAGGCAATAACATCATCAAAAGGTTGCAAGCAAAACTAGCGATCGCAGATTATAGATCTCTCAGTGCTTCCACCTGTTTTACATCCAATTAAATCAGAGGAATGAATAGCGGGATGTTCAAAAGGCTTTCAGCTTATCTGTCGGAACAATCTGGACTTTGATGCTGCAGTATTCCCAAACTTCAGCTAAAATTTATGGAACGTTATCGTGCGACCTATGAAAATAAGATCCAAGTGCTAATAGCCTGGATTCAGTTATTGTTTAACTAAAACTCCCATCAGCAAGAAAGGGAGACGGAGCAAAGACGGCGAGATAAAGAGCGAGAAAACCTCCTTGTGCATTCTTTCGCAGCTCGTCTTATCAGCACTCCCCTAATCACGGGACAGCGGATGGACGTGGTCCAGTGAAAAGCTAATTATCACTGACAACAAATGTCACATCAAACAGGTATTATGTGAGCTGCATGAAGCCTGCTGCAGGAAGCCTGCCGCACTCAGCGGATCTCAACCAACAGTTTTCACGACTCCGGATGCTAGATTACTTTTGACAGAAAACATACAAATAAAACATTACCAGGGCTTACAGGGAGAGCTCGCAGAGATACCCACTGAGTAAATTATTCATACATTGACTTACTGAAGGAATGAAAGCTTCTGTCTTCTCTCTAATCCCCAGCAAAGCTTTCGGTAATAGTGCAGCGCTCAAGAGTTGCCTCTCACAAGGCTCTATTCATCAAACTTTCCAATGTATGAAATCAGTGTCTGACAGGCTTTTGAAATCCTGCAGCTCCTGCATTATTATAGCATTTAGCCTCAAACAGCCTCTCAATCTAATGACTTCTCTGCGATGGTGATTGCTTTGATTTTAATTGGGATGTTCTCAGGGTGCTGCTGCTTCTAATCCAGCTGTCTCCCACCAGTTAGACAAGGGTTCCTCACGGTGAGCCTTTATTTCCACTCTGAAACCCATCACAGGGCAGCACGGTTGCCCTGTTGAGTTAAGTCACGGGGGGGTAGCAGGAGAAGGAGCGGTGCCATATGTCACAGAGGGGTGCAGTCATCGGCAATTGAGAGATGAAATATAGAATCCATCAATGTGGTGAAAGTGTCAAATGAACAACGTTCTCAGTCTCTGGAGACAGAGATGGGGTACGGTGAAGTACCATTTAGCCTGTCCATCCTTGAAAGACTAAGCCATGACCCCTCTGGGGGGGAAATAAAGATCAGGAAGGGCTTGCCGAGTGCATGTCTGTCTTCAGACATTTGAATGATCATAACTGGCTGGAGCTGTTTGTGCTACTACTGACTTGTGAGAATCGACATCATTGTAACTCTCCAGCAACTTTAGCATGAACTGCTACAACAAGCAGACTTTTTTTTTTTTCCTCCATGTTTAACTGTTGAGCCTTTCGTTATTTTTGCTATGCACAAATTGTGAAACTGTTACTGTAGCAGCTGCACAGATGCTGCAAATGTCTTTTATTTGACAGCATTTTGGCACCAGGAAGACAATGAAACAGACAGAGACGCTGTAATTGTATTTCATTTTAGACGCTTGATGCAGCCAGTGAAGGCGTGTCCTTTAAAAGACACAATAGGTAATCCTAATCTAATTTTTTTTTTAGGGCAGCAGATTACTGGGAATTTTTTTTCAAAAGTAGATACAAACACCAAAATCTGCGTGTTTGTGTCTCTGGAGCATTACTTGAATTTCTAAAATTTCCAACTTTGCCACCATTTCCATCTTAGGAAACAGACATTTTACTGCAGAATTTAAACCACTGGGTACATTTAGATGGTTTTACTTTTTACTTATATTTTTGACTATATGTAAGTTGAATTTATAACTTAAAAACTTTCTAGTAAAATGAAATCTTGCCATGACAATGTTACATTTGCTCCAGTAGTCTGCTGACAGCTACAGCTGCACAGGGCTGGATTACCTTTTACCTTCGATGGCACTGTGACACATACAGCTGGGATTGGACATTTAACATTCATCTGGTGACAATGTATCCGTGCGCAATTCAGTGATTTTCATGTATTCGATGCACCGAGACTCCTTTACCCTTGGTTCAGCTCTCCTGCTGGTACACTTTCATTAATGATTTGAACTGCTTATTTTTTTAATGGCTAACACAGAGAGACAAATAACCGTTACCATCACAACAACAGTTAGCCTGTCGATACGCCCGTCTTTGGACAGTTTCAAACCAAGAATCGTCTTGATGCAAGGTAGCCAGTGCACCACTGTGCTGCCAAACTATTTGTTTTACTGGCTTATGTTACTCATCTAACAGTACCAACTATTATCAAGTTCATACGACTGCCCCTCCCTGAGTCTGGTTATGCTGAAGGGTTCGTCCTGTCAAAAGGGAGTTTTTCCTTCCCACTGTTACCAAGTGTGTGCTCATAGGGGGTCATTTTGATTTGTCTGTAATTACTGTATGATCTTTACAAATATAAACGCCCCTGAGGTGACTGTTTGTTGTGATTTGGTGCTATATAAATAAAATTGAATTGAAATGAACTGAAAGGTTATTTAGT
>VUQJ01025938.1:29264-41738 GCA_015108635.1 Andinoacara biseriatus
GGGGGGGAAAGGGGGGGGAGGGGGGGGGGGGGGGGGGGTCTAGTGAGCTGGGGGCTGAGGCTGCCCTAGTCCTGAATAAATGCAGAGGGTGAACAGGCTTAGTGAATTTCAAAGTCACCCAGGCGGCTTAATAGCTTTCCTAAATGACTCAGCACATTATTTCCAGTTGTACAGTAGTCCATTACACGGTGCGTTACCATACCCATACAGGCTTTGGTCTCCCTCCCTTTCTGTCCTCCTGGCCCAGGCCTGGCAAGTGTTCAACAAACCACTTGAGCCTGAATGCAAAATTAAGTCCCTTGGCTACAACTTTAAGGACAGTTCAGTCTTTTTAGTTCTTACCCAGAAGCCCGAGTCCTGTCGGTGACACCCATAACCCGTTGCACAGCGAGCTCTGATGGCAAAGGTGATAGCTAAAAGTGTATTGTGTTGGCCACGGGCATGGATGTGGATGGAAGGAGACAGAAAGAAGGAGATAAATAGAGGAGGAGGGAGGAAGAGAGAGCAATTAGTGGTGCTCTACAGCATAATCCCTAGGAGACAAGGCCCATCAATCATGTTACTAATCCTTTGTTTCTCAATAAAGATAACCATGCTGCAGGGAGTTAACATTCTCTTAATAAGTCATCTCACTATAGTACACCTGAAATGCCAGATTGGCCCAGAATTATTCTTATCCTTGATGTATGACATTGAGTTGATAAGAGGGCATGCAGACATACTCAAATCATTGTGATTTTGATAAGAATAAGAGTAGTGGAGGTAGATTAAATGTTAAAGGATTAGAAAATAAGGTTGTATGGTCAAATTTCCACACCGTAACGACAAAATAGCTTTGTGTGTGTGTGTGTGTGTGTGTGTGTAGCTTTTGTATTGCAGCAACTTTGAAAATTCATGCATTTCTGAAATATTATTCATGTATTTATTCTCTAAGCTGCTTAAAGCACTTGGTCAAATTGTACTTTCAAATGGTACTTTTAGCTTAATGCTAATATTGGCAGTGTTAGCATGCTGATGATTAGCGAGTATAACCATTTGCACAAACTCAGTTTTGCATTTGCACCATGCTAACTTTTGCTAGTTATAGTAGTTTGCTAGTTACTTTTAGTAGTTTTGCTAGTTATGGTTTAATGCAATATAAACGTGAAGCTGTTTGGAACGTCACTTGTTTTAAGGAGTGTTTCTTTTCATTCACCTCTTTTTACTCTGTTTAAACCCCACTCGGCATTTAATCGTTAGTTATTATTATGTCTCTTCCACAGTGTGTCTTTTGTCCTCTCTCTCTCTCCTCTCAGCTCCAACCGGTCACAGCAGATGACTGCCTTTTGTCCTTTTTACCAGGTTTCTTCCTGTTAAGGGGGAGTTTTTCCTTCCCACTGTCGCAAACTGCTTGCTCATAGGGGGTCGTTTTGACTGTTGGGTTTTCTCTGTAATTATTGTAGCGTCTTTACCTACAATATAAAGTGTCTTGAGGCGACTGTTTGTTGTGATTTGGTGCTATAGAAATAAAATTGAATTGAATTGATGGTTAAAATATGAATGCATTTAATTATGGGAGATCATAAACAGCTTAGTTTTCATGGCAGTCTGCAAAGCATCTACCTGCTGGTCCCGGTAACAGTCCAGAGTCAGACACTCAGAAAGTAAATGATGAAATTTTTTTACATGCCTGAGAGGATGATGTTGTCCTTCATGGAGCTGCATAGCTAGCATGACTAGATGCTTGTTAGTTAAGTTTGTGGGAGAGCATACTGGTTTCTTGTTTGAAAATCACGTTGGCCACTTATAGAGGGGAGATTTTCAGCAAGGCAGCAGTGAACAGTTGCTGCCTGGTTGTGTGACAGTCTGATTGCGTACTGTGGATAAAGCTTGCGTCCTAGAAAAACCAAATACGAATTCAAGATGCATTGCAAACTTCCCCTGGTTGAAGGTAAATCATTGTTAATTGTACGTAAATGTCTCTACAAATAAGTTTAGGTACTATTGAAGATGTAATTGCAAGTTGTACCTTTAAGGCATGTGTTCTGCTATCATACAGTGAAAAGAATTAGCTCAGATATTCATTATGACAGCCCAAAGGCAGTTTCAAGAGGAGCAAAAAGGGAATGCCATGAGGCAAATACAATTTTTTATTATTATTATTATTCCTAGACTCCCAGCTACTGTAATATTGCATGTTTTCTGTCGAAATAACATTTTCTTCAGAAGTCCATGTGGGTGACCTTTGTAAAATCAAGTCAGCCTCAAATTGAATGAATTCGCTTGTGACCTTGAAGGCATCTGTGTGTCCAATTCACTCGGCTCTCCTCTATATGATACTTCTTGCACAGGTAGATCTATCCATCATGTTCCTTTGTTCACCTTTGTCTCAGTGACAACATTTTGCACCTTGTTTTTCTTCTCTCTATTTCTTTTTCCTGTCTTTCTATCATCCCCATTTCTCTATCATTTTTGCAGCCTCCCGGAGAAGTCAGCCACGGATGTGTTGCTGTGACGCTTCAAGGTCAAGAGTGCTTAGCTGGATATTAAAGAGACAGATGGGTGTAGAGGCCGAGTGGGATGGCAACGCAATGCAATTATAACCCGTGCCCACTGTCCACCACACACATACATTCACACACAGCACGAGAGAGAGCGAGACCAACAGAGAGCGAAAGTGGGTGAGAAATAGATAGACAAGAGATCACTGCTATCTCAGAAACTCTGTGGAGACAATCTAATATCAGCATGAGTGTAAGTCCACAACAGTTAGAGCATGCACGCACTCATATACAAACAAATGTGCGTGCACTTGTGCACACACGCGTGGCACAGAGATTGTCTGATAGGAATTGTAATGGCTCATTAAAGCACCAAAGTGATCCTGTGGATGGTTCCAGGAGGAGGAAAACAGAGTGAATGATTGATACAGTGATACAGAGTGTGCTCCCTCCACCAGCCCATTAGGGGTGATTTAGAGGGACTGTGGAGTGCAACTGGAATAGAAAAGAGGCTCCTTTCTCTACATTTTTGATTCCAACCTGCTCTGTGACTGATTGAGAGAGCACAAGAAAATGACTATGTTTACCACCATCACAAGATCTCACTCTTGTTCATGATGGTATTTAGGAGGGAGTGATTGCTCAGGTAACAGCCATGACATAATAGGTGGTGCAAATTGGTGCGCCTGCTTAATTGTATTTCAGACTGTTGCATGAGTTATGAGCGGCAAAGGGTCGTGGTGTGGCTGCGTGCCTGTCGGTGACAAACTAGGCTGCAGTGAAATAGTACAATGGCCTGGAAGAAATAGTTGTCTGAAGGAAAGGCGTGTGATCAAGGTCTGGTGTAATTTGCCCAGATTGGATATTATTCACTATCACTAATGGTCATGCAGTGAGACTCTCGCTCTCTGGTTTCATTAGTTTCACATGAGATCTTTCACAGTTACAATAGTCTATCCGTATAGCATCAATCTGACCCTTGAATTGTTATTTTCTGTGATTTATCAGTCTTTAACATGCAATGCTGCTAGATTTTATTCCCTCGCAGCCCAAATTACCCATTATATTCCCGATAGCATTGTTGGACAGTGCTGAAGAGTAATGGATTTCATTGCCAGGTGGATCTTAACACCCGCTGCTGTATGTCAGATGATCCCAGTCCTCTAATTTTACCAATATTTTTTAAATGGTCTTCATTACTTAGCGTCTAAAATCTTTTATGTACCAAATATGCAAATGACAAAGCAGATGGCTGCATCTGTACCAGCAGCAGTATTCTTTTGTACTGACTTTAAAAGCATCAAGATATTTTATAGCTGAATTCAAAAAGAGAGAAGATTTATAACTTTTTGGTCAGGATTCCTAACTGGACTTCCCAAACCGATGGGTGGTGTCACAGTGGCCACGTCCATCCATACTGCCTATGATAGATTGGTCATCATCTGTTCATGTTTCTAGAAAAGGAAAATAGGACAATAAAAACTAATCAGTGCACACCAAGAGCCCTCTAAAATTATTATATAGCTCCCCGGATCCAAATTTCTCCCACAGTCGTACACTGACTTGGACATTGCTTATCTTCTACACCAAAATGTGACCTCAGTTTTTGCCCATTGTACACAACACTATCTTCTCCTCAGGAGTGTATGAAGCAGCCGTTGCCTTGCCCGTGGTTCGGTCAGCGATGGCTGATTTTAAATATTTTCTTTCTTTCTGCTGTAATACCTGAAAAGCGTCCAACTCATCGTTATCTATGGCCGTCGGACGGTGTCATTCTTTTGCAGAACGGTATCCTTTGGCATTGGTCTCAGTGCTCCTTTAATAATGCACAACAACGTTTGCATTAGGAGGCTCCCATTTGGGAGCTTTGTTCTTTGTTATGCTTTATTGTCACTTCACTGCTCAAGCTTTCATTTTTTGGGTTTTGGGCTCAAAAACAACTTGGTAAGGAAAGGGCTCCCAGTTTAGAAAAGATGGTGTTTTATAGCTTCGGTCGCCCTTTTCAGAATAAAGCCTCCATGTTGAAAATTGATTTTACTCACTGGGTTTAAATGTGATGCCAAAGGGTTCTTTTGCAGCATCGATATATGATGAGTTTTGGAGTGAGACACGTTTTTTTTGTTTTTGTTATGATCCAGTGTGATGCAGCGCTAATACCAAAGGACACCTACACCTGCGTGGATCTCTGAGATGCCGGTTTCTTTACTTAACAGCAGCACATTGCACCCTGGGACTGAGAATGGCTGAAGCTGTGCATGAATCCCGGTACATGCACACAAAGTGCTTTATAGTTTATGCACAAAAACTTTACATTAGACACACATAAGCAGATAAGCACAACTGCAGACATGCCACTATTATTTTATGTTATTGATTCAATTCTGTCTTATTATTACCCCAAGATATCATCCATACTGCTAACATGCAGCTCGATAAAGCTGAACAAAGTAAGTGAAGACATTACTGGCAGTTACAGTGTTTTTGTATTTAAATCCTAACTAAATGTTCACTTTAATTACCCCCGAACTTACTTTTAATTCAGAATTGGTCTATTGAATCTGCAGTCTCGCAGGAGGCTTGATTGCAACAATGATCCTCATTTAAAAAAGAGACTCGCCGCCATTAGCGATCACAAAAGCCGTATCGGGCATGAAACACATGATCACACAATGACCCTTTGTCAGTATTTACTCATGACGATGGAGGAGGTGTCAGCAGCATGGAGTCCCACATGAGTCCACATGATTGTGGACAAAAGAAGATGCAGCGGTGCTGTGAAATGGAGCCCAGCTCATGCTGAGGCAATTGAGACAGGAAATGGGGGTCGGTGTGGGGTCATGGCGTCCAAACTCAGCAATCTGAGGATTTTGTATTTCCCACAATCCTTTACTCGCCCACCCGTTCCTGCTGTCACGCACACACACACATGATTGCACACACGGTTCAAACCCACTACGCCTCCTGGTCCTTCATCCCCCAGGGGTGAGAGTGTGATATCAACCAATCTGTTCCAACCACCCCCATAACCCCAACAGTTACAGCTGTACCCCCCCCAATCCTCACAGCTCCCTTTCCTACCCAGTGTGTGCCACAGCGGAGCGACAGCCACACCAAAACACACTCCATCGAGCTCTGGACCAGCACTCGCAAAAAGGGTCAGGAAGAAGGGTTAAGTGAGCCAAGAAGAGAAACAGACATGAAGTCCTGCTTGGACTCCAGCTTGACTCATATTCTACCGATACAAATTTATATGCCTGTAATAATCACTCAGCACATTTAAAGTTGCAACAGGCGACCTGTAGGCATCTATAGAGTTTAAGTTGCTTAAAATAGATAAAAAAAACAAAAAAAAAAAAAACTGTGGCCACGGACGATAATATGTTAGCAGCAGTGGTAGCTTCATCTCTCTGCTGTTCCCATTTTAAAGTGAAATGTCTGGAAACTCATCTGACCATTGAGGCGACGTTTGAGGGAAAAGCTGTGACTACTTAGCCAGCGGGAGGCCAGCAGGTCTGAGAGCCATGTCATTTCTTGTGTTGCTCTGAATTTTGCCTCCTCCTTCACTGACTTCTGAAATGGACATCAGCCAAAATATTGCTTTCAAATGATGCTCTAAATGCTGTTTCAGATGCATTTACAGCCAAAGGTTCTGGCCTCTCACTGCACTGTGTTGGATTAATTTCTTTGCCGGTGGAGAGCTCGTTAAATCAAACTGGCCAACTCTGTATATTTGAAAAATACTGAAATACAGTCCATTATTACTGCCTTTAACTTCAGAATTAATGTAGGTAACGCGTTGTAATATGTATTATTTAAATTCTAAGTTAATTGCTATTAAAGTTTAGTAATGTGTACTAATTGGTTAATAATGCATTTGTTAGTGATCTGTGACCTTATCTGGATGGCTACTGCAATGTTCCAGGTCTTTAAAAAGAATACAAATGGTTAATAAATACTATGTAATTCATCTACAAACATTATTTCGTTGGGAATTTTAAAGCTGAAACTGTTTTTTGTACTACTTATTTAAAAACCCTGGAGATATGTCTGTGAAGTCACATCTCTGAACATTTCAGCACCATGTGCAGTCTGCACAGTGTCTTTTATTTTGAAAAGTGACCAGACTCTTCACAATATTTCAGACTTCCTGCCTCATCAGCTCTGCGCAGCTTTTTTTGGATTGGGTAAAAAAACAGACCCGCTGCTTAGTTTAGCGTTCATGAGTAGAAAGCTTTTTCTGAAATGCACTGCAGCGTGTAAATCACAATATGTCCTGTTTCACTCAGTTTTTAGTTTTGTTTTCAAAGTTTTATGTTTAATTTTCTCTAGTTGATTGATTTGAATTAAGCACCAGAAGTGTTTGGTCAGGTTTAGAAAAAAGAATGTGGTTTTGTGTTGAAACACAACAGGCTGGGAGTCTCAAATTAACAATCTCGGAGCTGAAGGTTCGTCTTTAAAGTTGCACCTTTTGAAACATGTTGGCTGCAGCGCCGAGGCGCAGCTTTTACTTTGAGGGTGAACTTTCGCCATTACGAATTTGTGTCGCATTTTTAAGTAGAAAAATCAAAAAAACAAAAAAGCATCGTCAGGCGGTTTCCATGCAGTCACGGACAGAAATCGGGGAATACACGTTTCCCTTGAAATCAGTGACTTTATCACGTCCAGTATGTCAGACACTTGAGAAACTTTGATCTCATTCTTGATGAGCTGCATTCACTTTTATTGTTATTTACTAACAAGTAATTATTAATTTATCATTTGTTAGCTGTGGTTTTTTTATAAAGTGTTACTTTCATTTGTAATGTAGAAAATTAAATGACTAAATGCACTTTTTTTTTTTTAAATCTACTCCAGGTCTGCTCTCTGGAGATGGTTTCCCTGCTGCTGGTCTTTATCATTCTGGCACTTGGAGTATGTGTGGCCTAATATCCCATACTTAACAGCACAGGCTCAGCTAAACCTATGTATCAGCAGGCCAATTTATCAGTTTAACAGTAGTTTCAACATGTCCTCTGTGAGAACCATGGGAGAGGCGATGAGAGGAAGTGCACGGGGGGGGGCAGCTAAGAAGGCGATGAAGCAGAGCTCAATTTGGACATCAAACACAGAGGGAGAGATGTGAAGGCGGTCGCACGTGGGCCTAAGATGTCAGGAAGGAGCTGTGTCCTGACTCCATTTCCAGCCCTCCCATGGGAATCCCACGCATGTTGCAACAATGTGGCAACAGACTTCATCCCATTACCCCCGAGGCTCCTTACTCTCAGTCTGCTCTTGTCTCAAAAACTGACAACTTGACTGTATTGAACTTGTTCAAAGGGTTTCTGGTTTCCTAGAAAGACTAGAAGGTTGAGAAATTAATTATTTCTGTGTCTTTGGAGCTTGAGAGTTGTACAAAAAGAAATCATGTGAATTTATGAGGAAGTATTTCTAATGTCAGACTGCATCAAGTTATTTGTTACTCTGCCATTCAACAGGAGTGTGAAATGTTCCAGTTTAATGATACAGCCGAGTCGCTACATTACTTCCCAGCAAAAGATAGAATTCCTATTGGACTATAGCAAAAATCCTTATTACCATAACAGGGTTAAACATGAGCTCTGACCTTTAAATAATTCAGACTACAAATTAATAAAATAATAACTGCTCACGAGTTATTAGCAAAAGCTAGATGGGTGGGGTTGCGCTCACTTCAGATCATTTTCATTAAATGTGAGAGCAGTCAATCCAAGCACTCCCATGCAGAGACAATAAAAGGAACAATTAGCACAGCCATGAGAGGTGATAATTGTAAATTGCACCTCTGCAATCCTATGTGGAAAATGGTATGAGAGTTGCATGTAAGAGGAGTCGCCGTTATCACAGGCTGCAAGATAAATGGAGATGGTTCAGGGATGCCAAATCTATAAGCTTTTTAATGATTGGTAAGTCATGGTTTCCGGATTGGAATGAATATGGAAAAGATCTTTATCCACCAGTGGACTCAAGGTCACCACTGATCCCCTGTCCCGGGGGTGCTTAACAGGAACTTTTTACAAGGTGCAAATGATACGTTCTGCCCTGGTCCGTTTTGCATAGCCAGCATGGGGGAGTGTGACACAAGTCATATCATTTATCATCATTTTCAAGGTGTACTTAATGAGAAAGGAGGGAAAGAACACAGACTCTTAATGTTTATTCTATAATATATTGCATTTAAGATGATTTCTTATAAAAAGCAATGATATGGAGCAGAGTTATTCAAGTGATTATATAAGCTGAAGAGTTCCCAGATTACAGCTGCATATAAAAAATGCAAATACAGCTAATTCTCTTGACCTCAGGGTCGGGACATCATGTGGAGCTGCTGAATATGCTTATTTAGCTGTCAGAGTTGTTCATTTATTTTTTTTTTTATGTACAGCGCTGTGCAAAAGTCTTGAGCCTGCCTTCATTTCTTTCTATTTTGCATTCAAGGAGCCAGACTTTCAGACTTCTCTGGACTTTCTGGAGGTCTTTCAAAGTGTTTCTTTGGACACTGGCTGCTTTTTTACTCATTTTCAGTACAGCTCTTACACCTGACCATTTTCAGGGGATTTTTGTTTTTAATTTGTTGAGCCACTTAACACTGACCTATGAAATATCCGAGCATTAAAAAAAAGGCACTTAATGCAATGGCTGAACCAGTGTTGTGTCTACACATAACAGGGACAAAGAGTGAGGGGGATCTTGTGAAAATTGATGGAATTATTATCACAGATTTTGCTCCACAGTGCAATACAACCTGGAAAGCATCTGATTTGCAACGGCTTCATTTGTCAGCATGACAATGATCCCAAACTCTGCCAATGCAACCAAAGCATACCTGGAAACAGAACACTTTCAGTCATGAACTGGCCTCCCCGGAGCCCGGACCTCAACATTATTGAAGCAGTGTGGGGGTCCGCTTCACAGGGAACCAAACAAAAGGCAGCCTTCTCACACTTTTATCTGATTTAGTGTTCAGTTCAAATAGTTGCAGTGGGTGATTTTAACATCCACGTAGATGCCTCAACATTTCATTTAATCTGTTATTAGACTCAATTGGCTTCTCTCAAAATGTAAATGAGCCCACCCACCGCTTTAATCACACTCTGGATCTGGTTCTGACACATGGCGTTGAAACAGAAGATTTAACAGTATTCCCTGAAAACCCTCCTTTGTCTTATCATTTCTTAACAACACTCAAATTCACAATAATGGATTACACCACTGTGGGGAATAAATGTCATTACAGTAGACGTCTTTCTGAAAGTGCTGTAAGTTTAAGGCCATGTCCCAACACAATGCAGAGTAGCTACCTATACTGTGCTCCCACAGAGGTCACTTATCTCGTTAATGGCATTACATTCTCATTGGTTACTGTGGCTCTTCTGAAAAAGAGAGCCTCAAATCATCTGTGAGCTGGAGAGGAAATAGCGTCTCACTGTTTTAGAGTTTGTTGAAGACGATAAGAACAACCCCGTTTTCAGCACTGTAGCCAGGCTGACAAAGAGTCAGAGTACTAATAATTTCATGGATTGCCCTGCAACAGACTGGCTACTTCTCCTCACATACAAGGCTTTGAATAATCAGGCCCCATCTTATCTTAAAGACCTCACAGTACCGTATCACCCCAATAGAGCACTTCGCTCTCAGACTGCTGGATTACTTGTGGTTCCTAGGATACTTCAGAGTAGAATGGGAGGCAGAGCCTTCAGCTTTCAGGCCCCTCTTCAGTGGAACCAGCTCCCAGTTTGGGTTCAGGAGACAGACACCCTCTCTGTTTTTAAGTTTAGGCTTAAAACTTTCCTTTTTGATAGAGCTTATAGTTAGGGCTGGATCAGGTGACCCTCCACACTGAAATAGGCCTTGGCCTGCTGGGAGCTTCCCATGATGAAGTTTTTCTTCCTGAAGCACCTCTTTTCACTCTCTATGCGTGTGTAAACCACTCTGCAGGCAATCATTAGTTATTATTAATCTCTGACTCTCTTCCACAGCATGTCTGTTGTCCTGTCTCCCGACCCTCACCCCAAACCGGTCACGGCAGATGGCTGTTCCTCCCTGAGCCTGGTTTTCCTTCCCACTGTCACCAAGTGCTTGCTCACAGGGGGTCGTCTGATTGTTGGGGTGTCTGTAGTACTGTAGGGCCTTTACCTTCCAAAAGTGACTGATGTTGTGATTGGTGCTATATAAATTTAATTGAACTGAATCAACATTCAAAGAAGAGTTTTGGATGTCCTTCAAGAAGACTGAGAACTATTCCTGAAGGCTACTCAGAGAAATTACAAGAAAGCTTGCCTAATAGATAATAATAGGCTGTGGTGAAGAATAAAGGTGGTCGTAGCAAAAATTGACTTTCAAGCTCTTCAGAATTGTGCAAACACTTTGATTTATAAAGTGTGTTTTCGTGTATGTTTGAACGTTTCAATAAATCTCTGCACCTATGTCCCATTTTCATAGCAAAATATAAAGAGGAGTGGCTTTGCACATCACTGTGTACCTCATATACACGTGCATGCAGTATATAAGAAAAGCAAGTCTTTTGCATGGCACCTTCAAAAGGACAGAGGCAATTTAAAATGTTTTGGGGACTCCACTTCACTGATTTATTTTTCAGAGACAACGCAAATTAATTAACATCAATCTCAGCCAAATTTGACAAATTTTTTAAAAAAAGACACAAAAGATCAAACAAAGAAAGCTCAACTGTAAATAAATTTGCTAGACGAACATTTCAAATTAAATAATTTAAAATGGGCAGAAAATAGAAAACAGTGTTCAAAAAAAGAATAATCACATGAACTTTACTGAATTTCAGGACTCGATGATCACTGACCAGAACGGGCTGAGAGAAGTTTTGTTAATGCAGGTGCAGATGAATCTATCTTAAATGGACAGTTCTGCCCGAAAACCATATTTACATGTTTTTCCTCTGGCTAGCAGTGCTAGTTATCCATTTAGATTGTTTTGGGGAGAATTGGGAATGTTGCCTGCTTGTGATCAGAGGCTCGGGCTCGTGACAGGATATAAACACTAATTGTGCCCCCGTCAGCTAAGCTTTAATTTTTAGCTAACCAGCAAGTGTAGTTTGGTAGAAAAGAAATAGTTTCTACATTAAAAGTGCTCACAGCAAGGTTTGTACTTTGTTCTAGTGAAGTAACTGATTGAGGATTTGTGGAAAGAGACATTTCTGCTAAGATATTTTGGATTTTTTGGTTTTACACTTTGAGCACCACAAGGTAAGTGCCGTTTAGTTCCACTATAATCAAGAGAAGGCCGACATCTCAAAACTCTGGGTAATTCTCACCAAAACATTACAGGTGGAGAAATAACACTGCAGGCCAGAGGATAAACTCGCACATTTGATTTCGGGAAACTGTCCCTTTTTTATGATTTTTACCTTCAAAATAAAAACAAATCTTTCACCCCTAACCGGTTTCAAATGCCTGCGCTGTGCAATGAAAGATGAAAGTGTTGGCATCATGTTTATGTGTTGTGTATGCAGACCTTCTCCCAAAACAGATAACGTTCATTTTTCAAATGAAGCAAACTGTCAGTGATTGATTTTAGCAGGAGGCACTGCAATAATGAGATCTGTGTTTGATGCCACTGACCAGTCTTTCCGGTGACTGATGCAGTGATTGAGTGATGTCACCTGCACCTTGATGAACATGTCACCACGGCGACTGACAGGCTCTCCGCCACCTAATGCTGTCGCCATCCGCGAGTCACTCACCTGATTTACCGCCGTGATCGCTCCGCTTGTCCTCATCATTTTTTAAAAGCTCCTGAAGTGTCATTTCCTGTGCTATGCTTGACTTGAATCTGAGGAAATGAAGCCTGAGAGAGGTGAATTATTACCCATGGTGACTTTTAGACTAATTGAGACCATTAAGCTATGCAGCACAGCAAAGAGAGATTGCCGACTCCGGTGGCAAACGCAGACGCCCAGTGCGCCCCCCCCCCCCCCCCCCCCCCAAAAAAAAAAACACCAACC
>VUQJ01025942.1:8219-21864 GCA_015108635.1 Andinoacara biseriatus
GAGAAAGTCCACACAGTGATTTACGAGCGATAATCCCCTGAAGACGACACTCCCAATGTGTGACAGAAATCCCTCCCATTTCACATAAAACATGTGAATGTATTTCCTCTCTTTATAGACTGCCACTGGTCCAGGTTCAGACTTAAAAGACATTCCCAACTTCTGAATCGAGCCCTTGGGCCTAATTTTTATATTGTTCCTTGCTTTAATCCAACACATTGAAAGGCTATTCTCCTGTTATGAGAATTCCCCAGTTCACAGATAAATTATGGAAAAATCCAATTCCTCTCACTCCTACCTACAAGGAATTTTAGCCAACATAAGACATTATATTAATTATGAAATGCTATAAAAAATTTTTTATCATTAATGGCAAGGATAACACATCACATACAATGCTGTGAAAAAGCATTTGCCTCCTCAGTAATTTCTTAGCTTTGATTGTATATTGTAGTTTTATTAATATATTTGTCCCACACTGTCACTCACACTGATCACATTAGATAATGTTAGACAAAGAAAACATGAGTAAATACAAAATGTAGTTTTAAATTACAGGTTCATTGATTAAAGGAAAAAAGTTACCCAACCCTTGCCCCCTAAACCTAATAAGTCGCTGTGCCACGCTGGGCCCACTCCTCTTTGCAGCATTGTTTTAATTCAGCCACATGTTAGAGTTTTTGAGCACGAATGGCCTGTTTAAGTTCAAAGCATCTCAAATGGATCTGAGTCCGGACTTTGTCTAGGACACTCAAAACCTTCATTTTTGTTTGGTTTGAGCCATTCAGAGGGGGACTTGCTGGTGTTTTGAGCATCAGAGCACAGTCTTGCGCATTGTGATTTTCTGGTAGAGAGCAGAATTCATCAACCGGACCATCAGACTACCACCACCATGTTTGACTGTTGGTGTGATGTTCTTTTTATGAAATGGTGTGTTAGTTTTACTCCAGATGTAATGGAACTCAAACTTAAAAAAAAGTTCAGCTTTTGTCTCATCAGTCCACAGAATATTTTCCAAAAGTCTCGGGGATCATCACTTTGTGTTCCTTTCGGTCAGCAGTGTTTTTCACCTTAGGACTCTACCATGGATGCCATTTTTGCCCAGTCGCTCTCTTATTGTTGAATCACAAACTCTGAATTTAACTGAGGCCTGCAGTTCTTTAGATGTTGTTCAGGGTTCCTCTGTGACCTCCTGGATGAGTCACTGATGCACTCTTGGAGTAATTTTGGTGGGCCGGCCACTCCTGGGAAGGTTCACTGCTGTTCCAGGTTTCTCTATTTGTAAATAATGACTCTAACTGTGGTTTGCTAAACTCCCAAAGCCTTAGAAATGGCTTTGTAACCATTTACAGGCTGATAGATGCCAATGACTTTGTTTCTCATCTGTCCTTGAGGTTTTTTTTTTTTTAGATCGTGGCACGATGTGCTGCTTTTTGAGAACTTTTAGTCTGCTTCACTTTGTCAGACAGGTTCTATTTAGGTGATTTGTTGATTCAACAGGTCTGGCAGTAATCAGGCCCGGGTGTGTCTAGTGAAATTGAGCTCAGCTTTCCAAAAATGTGGTTAATCAGAGTTCATTCATGATTTAACAAAGGATGCAATTACTTTTCCACACAGGGCCAGGTAGGTTTGGATAACTATGTTTCCCCCTTGATGAAGTCATCATTTAAAAACTGCATTTTGTATTTACTCTGATTATTTTTGTCTAATATTACAATTTGATGATTTGAAATCTGTGTGATAAATACGCAAAAAAAGAGAGAAATAAATCAGAAAGGGGGCAAACACTTTTTCATTGCATTGTATTTAGCTTCCTGCTTTGTGTTGAAACAAATGCATTTATCCCGCCTCAATCACATGTTCTTGAACACAAAATGCTGTTTGTCCTGGTTTTTACATACATAGATGCAACATTTGAATATTTAGCCATATTTAGACAGAGCCCTCCCAGGTTGAGCTAAGGCAGATGTCTCATACACAGTCCATGGAGGGTCGCAGAAACTGCAAAGAAGAATGATGGTTTCTTTTTTTCTTTTTACTTTTTACTGTCTTATCTACCACGAAAGCCAATGAAAATGGATCACGTTATAAAAGTTACTGTTTGAACTGCTAACCTCACGCAAGCTAGAAGTCAGAATGATTTTCAGTCTGGAAACCTCCTTACTGTAAAATAAATTACTCATGGCCTACCTGACCAACCTGAAGTAGGATGTTTAAACCGAGCAACTGTGTGAAGATGTTTTTTTGTGTAGATGATCACATTGCACCTTTTTTTTATCATGACTTCTCCTGCTGTTCATGAGCTGTTTTCTGAATAGATGGTTCGTGAAATTTACACTAGATAAAAAAGGAAAAAAAACTGACATTTTTATACATTTTTAGGTTTTATGTTTCCACCTATCTAACTCTTCCGCAGCAAATACATACATTTCCCCAAAAAGCAGACAACCACAGAGACTGTAACAGTTTCCAGGTAGTGAGACTTTTTGCCAAGATCTAGTGATCATTAACCTGAGTGTTGTCGTTGAGCCTTTGAACCTCATCATAATGTGTCGGAGGACCTACATGACCAAACGCCTAAGAGAAGCGAAACCTTTTAATGAATCCCTGAAAGAGAGAAGGCAAAGGCTTTCGTGCATCCAGCCAAACTGCATGAATGGAGACATTATTAGTTTTAGTCTGCAGCCGACCTTATGTATAACTGGACAGTGCTGGCAACCCAGCATGAGTGCTGGAGCAGTGAATATGTGTTTTAGGCTCCCTGACTGCTGCTCGGCTTCGGTGAATTAGCAGATCTGTCCAGATGCTCAGCGTGATCTGTCATAGGGGATCGGGCTGGATCACAGTGGGTGAAAAAGAAATGAATCTTGCTCCGCTACAACATCGCACAAGTGTTTCTTCTCAATGATTCAAGAAACGATTAAATAAGGAGAGCAGACAAAAGGAAACTATGTGCATTGTGGTTGTTTTATGATGTGAGAATGATGGGTGGGGAATCCTTTGTTCTTTCAAAATGTAATGATTTCTCAGAGAAAAAAAAAATTCTGCCGTCATCAAGACGAGTAGTGAAATTCTCCTGGAGAGTCCAATTAAAACACAGCGTTTTGATGTATATTTAAAACTGCTTAATATATAATATAACCTTAGAGTTAAGCATTATAATTTTATGAGGCCTAAGTTTAATCCCCTAGCATTCAAAATCAAGATTTTTCATCAAGGGATGAAAACAGAAATAAAACAAAGTTTTTGAATGTTTGCGTTTGCATTTTCACACTGCATAATCTGTAGTGGCGCTCAATAAGATTTGAAAGAGATCAGATGTTTGTGGGCAGGTCTTACAAGGACGAACCATTTAAAAATGAGACAACTATTCAGAATATGTGCAATTATAAAAAGACAGGAAAAAACAAATGCCCTCTGCCTACACTTACTATTTAAAGCAGATGACACTGCTTTAGCATACATTACACATGCTTATTATCTTCTCTAATCACGCTTTTTGTGCGCCTTATTGCAGTGTTGCTTAAGACGGAGAGAGCAGGGGGCTCCTTTGTGTCACAGCTAATGATGTCCCTTTGTGATAGGGCTGGGTGTGAGGGTTGAGGACACTGGTATAGACTCCGAAGAGTTGTTGTATGAGTCTTAGTGTGACTGGCAGCTGCAGTAATCCGCCCTTTGTGTCTTCAGCAGGGCCCCACTGAGCTCCCCTGACAGGGACCGATGTACCCAGCTCCACCAGACAGCCCAGATGGGCTGAGTGACACAGGAGGAGAAGGAGAAGGAGGGCGGGGTGCTGAAAGCATCGAGATAGCGAGGGAGAGAGAATAAGAAAGTCAAAGAATAAGGAGAGGGAAGGAAAGGAAAGAGAGAAAGGACAGAATTGGGGTCAAAGAAAATCTAAAGCAGAGAGATTCTGTTCCTGAAAGCTTTGTGACAGCTCTGTTGCTGCTAGGACAGGATAGGCTCAGTGGCTTTAGATCAGGGCTGGTTAGCTTGCCCAGAATTTGGTTTTTGTTCCTTTACTGTCACTGAAGCATGCCAGTGTAATCCTTCTGATTGGTGGAGGCACTCTGAGTAAGCACAATTAAATTCCACTGTCGAACACTATTAGAGCAATGCACACACTCTCTACCTCTCTTACTTTCACAGACAAGTGTTTATTTACACTGAGTGGCCTGTCATGGCATCTTACAGGGCCAGAAGTTTTTCTGTAGCTACTTGTGGTTTGTGTTTGTCTCATCTCATTAGCATCAGCGATGTGGTGCGTGGGTTTCCTCGATGACTGTGTGACTAAATGAAAAACTGCATACTAAGCTCCGGTAACACGTTTCATGTCTGCCATGACCACATCCTGTTTCACAGCGTCATAAAAGATCGCTGACACCGTTTTGCTCCTCTATTGGTGAAATGTGGCTTTAAAAGTGGGTTTAAAAGTCTAAGAGCGCCGTCCAAATCTGCCATGATTCCATGTGAACCTTGAAATCTTCACAAAGTTTGAGTATTTAAAAACAGACATGTAAAATGATTTAGCAACATTCACATTTATGCCGTATGAAAATGTTACATGCACACCTAAACTCCACAAAAGGCCAGATTTCCTTGTATTCCTGTAATTGTTTCCCATCCATTATTCAAGTGAATCAACTTGCAGCCATTGTTCTCCTGCTATAACTATGGCTATGCCATTCCCAGCAGAGAGTTGCTTACTATGTGGACCCATCCCAGAGTGAAACATGGTGGTGCAAATACAGGCTTAGAGAGCGGTCAGTGACTGCGCCACCGCCACAACCGTGGGTCACCAGGGAAAAATGTGTTTTTCCCAACGTGGCAGTTGCTAGGTAAAATTAGTCACAAAGGTATATGGTGCTGTGCTGGACACCTCCTTATGAGTGTTTAGGTCATTGTCAGAATTACATTGGCACCAACTTGTCTGCCATCACTTGCCAACTATTCTTCTAGTCGTCTAGGTGGGATGAGGTCATCGACCAATCGCTAGGCGTGTGTGACGGAGGCCTAAAGAAATGAATTTTTGGTAAGCTGTGATGTGTCTGATTGAGAAGAAGCAAAAACATTAGCAATATAGAGATGTTTAAAGGTTTTAAGAAATGCTGTATCCTCTGTGTGTGACTTTTTTCCAAACAGCTCATATATTTAGTTGTCTGTTACCACTGTGACAGTTACCACAAAGACTAGAAAAAAAAATACGCTTACTGATTTTCACCATATAGAGTCAGTCAGTTATATTTTATATGTGCAGTCGAACCAGTTAGAAGGTGCTTGCCAACCTGTTAAAACTGTTTGCTGGTCCCTGATGACAATCAATAAGTGGTCTAAATATGCTGGTCAGTTAGCAACAGAGTAAAAGCCCAATAAAGCTCCCAGTGGAAACAACAATTTCCTAAAGGCTTAAGAGCAAACCCATACCCAAAGTCCTGCACCACGATATTATCTGCTCTTACTGCAACCAAGATGACAGGTCTTTGATTTTAGCGTGGATGAGCACTTCACTTGAGACATCAAACAGAACATAAAGCAACGGGGATTTGAGAGTGATAGAAACCTCATTGATCTTCCGCTTTCTTCTTAATTTATATTTAACCATTGGCTTGGCACCAAAAAAGATTGTGTTTATGGCCTTCTAAAATCCATCATTAATTTCTTACTGCTAAGCCCAGGCCAAACAATGTCATAAATAATGTTAATCGCACATGAAACCGGATGATTTCACCGTCAACATTTCTTCAAACAGCACTGTATTTACCCCTGCTCCCACAACAAGCTGTTGAGCCTTAAAGTCTTGCTGGTACACTGCAAGAAGGAGAAGTAAGTGTCTGCATTGAATTGCATGAGCTTAAAATGGGAACTTGCTCAGATGCGTTTGGAAACTAATTGGTAGACAGAAAAACAGCAAACAGCTTTGGTGCGGGGAGCCGGGTCAGAGTAAATTCACACAACACAAACTCTGTTAAATAATATAGACTGCATATTCAGACATGATAGTGTGTGTGTGTGTGTGTGTGTGTGTGTGTGTGTGTGTGTGTGTGTGTGCACAATGGCAGTGGTAAATGAATTCATTAATTAAACAGTCTAGTCAAACAGAATTTTTCCTCAGACAGGAGGAAGAACGTGACTTTGAACTAAGTAAAGCCACACAAAAAAAAAAAAATGTTGACAGGGTCTGGCTTTTTTTAAAGTTGACGTCGCAAACTAAAAAAAACAAGGACAGAATATAATTTGTTTATTTAAAAATATATATTTATATTTTCTTAATTGAATATGCAAAGTGACACAACAACAAACTTTTAGTGCTCACTTTTTAGGCACTGCACAGCTTTGAAATACATCTCATGTCTATGAACCTGTATGTGCCCTCTTTCCACCAGAGATCTGCAGACTGAGGCCTAAATGTTTGTAGAGTTTGCTGTCCGAGAGCTCACGCGGTGTAACTTTAATCCTGTGTATTTGCTGTTATTCATGCTGATGTATTTACTTTCTCTGAATGCTTGCCCTTTGGCCCGGCTGCATTAGCTGCTCAAACAGTTTCCGTACTCCACAAATGATCATTTGACATACTAACCTACTGTTTGCCGTGACTGGCCAGGCACCAGGAAGCAAAGTGGGGTTCACGTCCTCGCTGCAGTTCCCTCCCTCTTTTTTTAATTTTAAAAACAATTATTTCTTTCACTTTTTTTTGGCCTTTTGATCCCACCATTAAAAACAGCTACATACCCTTTAGATGTGGTCAGATGGCAAGCTAGTTTATTATGAGGATGCTGGCACTTTTAGGTTCTTACCCTTGCACTCTCTTGTACTTCTGTGTGTGTGTGTGTGTGTGTGTGTGTGTGTGTGTGTGTGTGTGTGTGTGTGTGTGTGTGTGTGCCCCTCTGTGCCTGTGTGAGTTGTCAGATGTGTTAAATGAAGGGCGGTGAGTGAACCAAATCTGATGCGTCTGCTCTATAGATTTCCCAGTTTGGGAGCGGATTAGAAGTTGGAGAGCTGCAGATCCACCCTTCTATCTCTGTCTAATTGGCATGTCATAATTGTAACTCCACAAAGCCCTGTGATGTCTGGACACCGAATGTGTAAAACTAGGTGTCTTTACATCCCACACTCTCACAGTGATGAAATGTCCTGTTTGAGGTCTGCAATTTTGCTAGTTTTGGAAACCAAAAACTTTAGATCAGGTTACAATTCAGCATAATCAATGCCTATCACTGTCCAGTAGCTCACTTTTTCCTTTTCCTTGAACTGCAAATGTTATGTACACGCAGAAAGATCTGAAGAAAACTAACTGCAGGACTACAAACAAGCAGCACAAGTATATATATATATAAAAAAGTGGTATATGACTATAAAGGGTGCAACAAAACTTTCCAGGGAGTTTATGCTAGTTTCACATAAGTCATTTTTTAGCTTGGTCTCAAGTGTAGCTTCATGAACATGATGAAATGGCCTTTTAAAGTACTCTCAGAGGACCCAACACTTCAAGGGCTTCTTAGAACCCGCACCACTGCCTTGTATCACCCCGGGAGAGGGAGAGAAAAGAGGGCCAAAGAGAAATAGAAAGAGAGCGCAAGAGACAGCAAGCAAGAGGGAGAATACTCCAAAAACCGAAATGCAAAAGAGTCAGAGGGGCTGAGATGAGCAGAGAAACCCTCACAGAAAAAAAGAAACTCAAAATGAAAGAGCACAGAGCCCAAAAAACTTTTACTCTGAGCTGATCCTCAGATCAGATGAGATAAGAGCACAGTAAGTTCACTCTCTGCTTGCAGCTGAGTTCAGGCATTTCTTTTTCCAACTAACTGAATGTAGGACTAAAAGGAGGACCAGAGGAAGAAGAAGGCAAGAGCACTATGAGCGTGCCCACTAGCTTTTAGTCAGGAAGCCTAATGAGTTCCTGTGGGATGTGGGCCGCCTGTCAATCATCCTCATTCTTCTCCAACACTCTTCCACGTTGTCCTGCACATGAAGAACCAACGGGCATGAAATAATTAAAGATGGCCAGCCAGCCACAGTGTGACTCGGCTGTCTGGCAGAGGAAGGAAGTCGCAGCGAAGCGCGCTCGGGCGAGGGGACATTTGAATTAGTTGGATTAAAGGTTCGGAAAATACTGTACCTGCTTTCACGACAACGCTAAAATGTGACAATGAGGTAATAGTGTTTCAGCATATTGCGTAATGTCGCCGTGATCCCTCGCTTATTGTGAAGGTGATGAAAGAAAAAAAGTGGTGAGCAATGGATTCAGCGAATGATGAAAGGGAGCCCCTGCTGATAGGGCAGCTGTGAGCCTTTTTAAAAGACAGGATGGCAGAGAATGAGAAGGAAAGGAGACAAAAATTGATAGTGATTTTTTTTTTCTTGCAAAAATAGGCTGTGCATCGAATTTCATGTCTATAATGAAATATTTATCAGTCTTCATCTATAAGGTAAGCGAACATGTGCGGAGGGTTGGTTGCAGACCATGTAGCCAATTAACATTTCTGTACCATCCACATTTTGGGCTTAACCTCCTTTTTTGGGGGGGCTATAAATGAAAATAAGGAAACACATAAATAGGAGAAGAGGGTGCTGTGGGAGTGGGGAGCCAAAACAAAATGAGCTATCCCCGAAAACAAAACAAGAAGAGGATTTAGTATCATCTGCATGTGAATAGATCCTGCCTAACATCGGCAGCAGCAGTAAGGGCTTTATGTAATTGCCGATGAACAATGTCACAGAACTGGCAGATTGGGGGAGGGACAGCAGAGAGGGTTTTGTGATGAGAAACATCTTTATGTTAGAAGCAGAGCTGCAGCTGTATGACTCTGCAAGTCTAAATGTAACTGTAGTAACCTTTTTAGGTTTCATGGTCATCGGAGCAAGTGAAGGTGAAAGGAAACTGTGTGTATGTACTAGAAAGGTTTTCAAGGTTTTCATTTTTTGGTGATAAACAGGTTTTTGTCCACATCAAAATAACAACCGACAGTACAGCAAAATTTGTCCACGCCTCTGATCTGCTTTTGGAAATTTAGTAACATACCAACCGTAACACCATTTCTAGGACCAAGCTTCTACTTTGCTTTCTCCGGCTCTCGTCTTTCCAACATGCTCCAGCGCTGTGTCATCTGAACTGATTTTAGTCCAAAGATCAGTATTCCTCGACACCATTATTTTGACATTACATAAAAAAATGAATCCTTGTCTTTAAAACTATCTTTTCTATTTAGATGAAGCTTGGGATCTATTTAAACCCAGCAATATCATAAAAACTGCTACCTTTGTGTTATGAAGGGTCCAATCTCTCCTGGCTGTTTTCTGTGCACTTGTGGGTGCTGCTCTTCACTGACTGACTCTCAAAGACAGAAATTTTTTTTTACCCTTATCTTGAACCGTCTAAAATACATTACAAGAGGAATCTGAACTTGCTAGGACTCTGTACAAGGGAACTCACATGTTAAAGTTGGACATTTGTTTCACCTCTGTCAGGTAAGGCCCTGAATAGGTCAGGGTTATGAAGTCTAGTTTCAGGAATGGATTCTCGTGTGTTTGTACCAGATTCCAATGTACTGCACAAGAGTCAGTGATAGTGACAAAGAGGATATCATCACTGGGAGAATTAATACAGAACTATTTTAGCCCTCAATCACACGACCCGCAGCTCACTCAAGAGACCAGTTAGCAACCCTTTGGCAACCTCCATTTGCTAGGGAAGAAATGTCCATTCACGAACCATTTGGCAACTTGTTGCTGGAGATTGCTGTGTGAAATTTGTTGCAAGAGGGCTCTGCACTTAAAAACTTTCGTGATTGCTTTGGTCATTTTCACTGTTGCCTGTCATTTGCATGGAAGATGCCAAATTGTCTGCAAACACTTGCCAACTGGTTGGGGAATAGACATTTTTCCTGAGCAACCTGTGGTCACCAGGGAGTCACTATGTAGTCTCTTGGCCCGTGCATCAGAGCTTTAGCAGCTGATCTTACAGTAGCTGCCAGCAACCATTGCCAACTGATCAAGGAATACACATTTTTCGGTCTCTAGGCATGTGCAACTGGGGCCTCAGCTTTCTCAGGGATTACAAGGTAAACAGAGCATTCATTTTATAAAATAATTTACTCTATAAGATCTTATAGATTGCATCTATAAGATGCAAATGTGACTATGGAATGTGTGCATGGTAGAGTGTAGATGTTGTTTTAACAGCATTGGACACATGGACACTTTCAAAAGAAACCAGTGTCAGCAGAAAAACAAGCAAAGGTGTCTCATGTTGAAGTTCAGTGTTTTGTTGAGTCATCCATCAACCCCAAACTCCTTCCTTGAGGGCCTTCTGAAGTGGTGTGAATGTAAGCAAATCTTGAGACATTTCCTGAAAGACAGATGTTCTTGTTTTACTGGTCCAAGGTGACATTTTCTTATTTTGTCCAACAACAGTACAAAACAGGTAGGAGGAATTTGATCTTACAATGGAAAAGCTGCAATCAGGAGATGTTTGACACTTTTGCTTTAAAACAACTAAACAAGATACTTCTCTGATTGATTTTCTATCAGCGGCATAATTGCTGCAGCTCAAAGTATAAACACACACAAACACAGTCACAAACACACAACAGTCGTGCTGTTTGCCTTCTAACTTATTGTGATTTATCCAGAAGCCTAAGCTTTGTGAGCAGCCAGTGAACCACCAAGGTTAATGGATGTGGGTTTTTTTCATTAATTTATCCCCCATCACGCACCGCTAACATTCCCGGCTGTTTGCTAACCTGCCCTTCAGAAGCCTTCACGCAGAGTGAAAACACTCACAGTTCAAGGTTAATTGCTTGTCCATCTCCTAACAAAAACAGTGCATTGTATGCTCTTTGGTTTGTGTAAAAAGCTGGCAGGGAAAGGCAAAACTGTTTGTGCCAGGGGTGACGGGATGGGCACCAGCTCAGGGGACGGAGTGTGAGGGTGTAGAGAGCAGCCAAGGTTGACCTACGAGGCGGGGCAGGAGAATTGGCCAGGGATCTGAGGCTGTGGTGTGAGGACACTGGGGAGCCACTCTATCTGTGGGCATCGAGCCAGCTGTGATCTACTGTATTTCCCTGTCTGACAGGCCAGTAACTGCTGAGAGGAGAGGATGTGAAGCTAACAACAAGTTAACAATGAGAAAAGAGGCAAAGAACAAGAATTAGGATTTAAGTGCCCAACCACGACTTCCACTGATGTATCACAGTTTTTCCTGAATAACAGTGACTATTTAGAATTATTTTAATAACTTTGACGCTCGCTGGTTGACTGAATTGCCACAATATGCAACCATAATAGTTCATCCTGCTTGTAAGTGCCGTAGCTATTGATTCCTGTGTGCTGCTCGAGTGAGTGACACAGACAGACGGGTTTGTGTGCGAGCCTCATTTAAATATAGTGGACTGTTTAGGTGGCCCGTGCTTTTGTCATCACAGAGGTTAAATCAGATTGTTGGACTATGAACAGAAGCCTAACGCTCGGGCTGCCCAGATTTTCTAACGACCTCTCCAAATGTTGTACATCTTTCAAACAAGGATCAAGTCTGCTGCCAGCAGGACCTTTTGTACAGAGAAAATCTACAGTAATTTTCCAACATTCTGCTTGTCCCTCCTTTCTTGATCCACAGTTTGTTTGTTTTTGTAGTTCTTTGTTGTTTTGTGCAGTTTTTCCTCTTCTGTATCAAAGGCCTGGGGATGGTCGGGTGTTTTGGGGGCGTTTGGTCAACAGTAAACGAAAAAAATAAGTTTTTTCTTTTACTATTTTGTGCATGCAAGAAAAAAAACTTGTCTGTACAAGTTATTATTTCATCCTCTAATTTTTGTTTAATTACATAATTGTGGTGGTCAGGGTCTTCATTCTTTTATTTATTTTTCCTCCTTTTCCTGTAAACTGAAGACTGAATTTTAGCTCACCCTTCTTAAAGAGACAGCAGCGTGATGACTTAACGCAGCGTGTTATATCCAGACTCGTTGAGGCCAGGACGTAACAGTATCATATACACTTTGTCTCTGTCACCCAAAGGAATAGCTCTTAAATGCACTTGAAGTTACCGCAGCTCACATTATCGCTTCTGCTCAACCACCATCTGCCTTCTTTTTTTTTTTCCCCCTCTTTTTTTCCACTTTTCTCTCCCTTTCCAATTTCCCCTCTCAGCTCTTTTGCCTTCTCTTCTCCCGTCATTTTTCCCCCCGTTTCTCTATTTCTCTTCCCTTTCTCCTCGGCCTCTGCTGTCCCCAGGGGGTATGAGACAGGCTGGGAGATTCGCTGTATGTGCCGCTGTCATGGCCTGAGCTCCCTAGTTGAGGAGCCTTTGATGGTGTTGGGGATTATTCATCCTGTTCGTTGGGCCGTATTCGACTGTCACACAGCAGCAGCAGCAGCACATGCATCTACAGACATACATATAAAGGCACACTCTTGAAAAATAACTGCAGTAATATTTCCTGCTCAGGAATATTTACTTCTTCCACTGCTACACTTTGATGTTGGAACTGCTGTTGTTATTAATATACTTGTAAAGTTATGATGTCGATTCTGAGCTCATGGAAACGATGCAGGCATCATTTTCTTGGTGTTAAGGGTTAAACGAGGGAAGCAAATGATTCGGTTTTTAATTTCATTTTGTGAGATGAAAAAACTAAAGTCCCAAATCATTTGAAATCTTTAGATTTTTTTTTTTTTTTTAGAGTAAATAAAGTTTTCCAAAATCTGGCAAAAACAAAATTAGTTCATTGCACTGACACACATTCTCATATTAAATGCAGTCCCGATCTGCACACGCTGCACAACATCACGCATGTTCATTATTTAGATTCCAGCATCTTATCACTTTCTAAAATTCAGTCCCGGAGAGCGAGCAGCTGACTGCAAATGGGAGTCAAACTGACACTGAGGTGAGCAGGAAATTATGCAGAGATGCAGGGCTAATGAGTGCAATTACGATCGTGGAGGGAAAAAAAGTGAAATACTGTTTTTTTTTTTTTTAAAGCTTTGTACCATCTGTATCAGCTACTTCAGATTCACATCTATTAAAACTAAACATTCGTTAAGAGCCATAATGTGTGTTCCAGCTTCCTCCCACAGTCCAAAATGGACAGATGGATAGACGGATCTTCTGACATCCTTTGGACACGTCAATCAACTGAATAACTGAGAAAATCATCTGCTGTCAAGCCGATCTATTACTTTATGTTACACTCTGAGAAAAAGAATCACATGTCGCTGTGTGACATTTTATGCTTGCTCGAATCTCATAAAAATAAAACAATAAAGTTTCGTTCAGTTATTGCGGTTTCTCGTCTTGTCAGAATAAAAAGCAGAATCAGCAGCTGCCGATTAAATCTGCTAATTTCCTGTAGAATTAACATCTGCCGAAATGCTGGTGACTATACAAAGAAAACAACAGGTAGGGTTGTTTTGACACACTTGGCTACGCTGCCTTGAGAAGTGAATTGATCCTGATCTTGGGGTGGCGCCTGCACCGTTCTCGACGGTCAGAGATGAATTTGCTCTGTGTGAATGTGAATGTGAATGTGCTGGTTTTAACACGGGCTGTGGGGAACCAGAGCAAAGTTCTCACCTCAACCAAACTCCTGTGTGCCAATCTGCCTTTTTTTTTTCCCAACTTTCTTTCTTTCCTTCAGGGTCCCTAGAGGAATTT
>VUQJ01025944.1:4982-25437 GCA_015108635.1 Andinoacara biseriatus
GTGGCCGAAACATTTGACAACTTTTAAAAATTATATGGGAGCAAAAGTGCCCGAGCAGAATGTTAGGTCAGGTTAATATATAATTAAAAGGGTGTGGAGAATTAGATTGTATGTGACCTGATACTACAGTATTGCTCTATCAGAACTACAGACTTTAGGACCTGTCCTTGGCCTTTCTGTCAGTATGTGAGTTTTGTGGAGGGCTTTGTTACCTCCTGTAACATGCGTCCCTGTCCACTGCAGTCTTGCAAGTTGGCCAGTAGCTTGTCAAGTGTGTTGGTCACGCGGACATGCTGATTCCTCTGTCCACTGCTGCAGAAGGCAGAGAGTACTAAACCCAGACCCAGGATACAGCCAGTACTGAGGAAGTTAAGGAAATAAAAGGGTAAAAGTAAAGATCACCCCTAAGATCTTGATGTAATAATTGCTACATTCACAAACTACCACTCCTATACACTTCCAGATTTGTCTTTTGAAAAACAAGCCATCACTTATTTATTTTATATTGTTTCCTCAGGTACCAATACGTTGATGCGGCCTAATATCCAGCATTTTTGTACATAGTAAATTATATTCTAATCAGTCTTCACTAAAATGTTTACACAGAGAACTAACTTGTATTCCAAGTTGGGGTTGAAGGAGGAGCTTTCCAGAGCATCCAGAGAGCTGAAGATGGGATCAGCATCCTTCTGGGCGGATTCTTCACTGTATACCAGACAGACAAGGCAGTGAGTAATGGGTTACTCTGTGTTTGAAACAGAACCTGCTCATGCAGACTGTACCTGAGGCACTGGTGTTGCACACTGCACAGCACCATACCGAGCCCAAGACCAGAGTGGAACTGGATAGCTTGGGAGTCATCTGCGGTAGGAGAGCCTGGCAGGCTGGCCTGCAGCACTGACAGGACCTGGGTCAGACCATCTCTCTGCCACACCATGAGCATCGAGACGAGCAGTGACAAGGACAGGCTTGCACAGGAGCGAGCTATGGCGCTTGCTGTGTTCTCGCCCGAGTAGGAGCGCTGAGGATGACAAAGAGGTGGTCAAGTATGCGTGTATGTACAATTAATTTGGATGCTGTTTTCAACAGAGCTTAAATGTGTTTTTCACCATAAAAACTTCATGTGGCTATTTCCAGTGGTTAAGACGTTATGAGGATATAAGTTAAGGAAAGAGGATGCATATGATTAGCATATATTATCATAGCATTAGCAGCCTGCAATGCTCCATGTTCTTTACTCTCCACTTTAGATAAATACAGCCAAAGTATAAACATCCAGGAATATGAATATCGTGTTGACGATTTTCGAGGGGTAAGGAACGCACTAAATTTCATGGCTCAACTTTTTGTGGTTTTGGAGTCTATAGACTGAAAAGGTAAAACCTCATGGACAGACAGACAATATGACGACAATCTCCTCCTGCTTTATTCTGTGAGGGAGGATAAAAAAAAGCCATCATGAAAAGACTGGACCCACCATCGTAAAATGAATGGCTAAAAACAGTAAGTCAAATATACAGCGCTTAAAAAAAATTAAAGGAACACTTTTTAAATCAGAGTATAGCATCAAGTCAATTAAACTTCTGAGATATTGATCAGGTTAGTTAAATAGCAGAGGGGGTGTTAATCAGTTTTAGCTGTTTTAGTGTTCATTAAAATAACAACAGGTGCACTAGATTTGCAAGAATGAGACCACCCAAAAACAGGAACAGTTTTATAAATGGAGGGCACTGACGTTTATTTCCCCTCTCCATGTTTTCTGTTTTTTCACAAGCCTAGGGTATCTCTATTGGTAGCATGAGGGGATACCTGGACCCTACAGCTGTTGCATGGGTAGTCCAACTCCTCCAGGATGGCACATCAGTATGCACCATTACCAGAAGGCTTGCTGTGCTTCCTATACTCTGACCGTCTCAGGCGTATGAAGGAGGTTTCAGGAACAGGCAGTTACTCTTGGAGAGCTGGACAGGGCCACAAGAGGTCCTTAAACCATCAGCAGGACGCGTGTCTGCTCCTTTGACCAAGGAGGCACAGGATGAGCTCTGTCAGAACCCTACAAAATGACCTCCAGCATTGTTGTGAATGTCACTGATCAAACAATCGGAAACAGACTTCATGAGGGTGGCCTGAGGGCCCGAGATCCTCTAAATCCAACAGAATACATTTGGGACATTATGTTTCAGTCCAGCCAGCGCTGCCAGGTTGCACCTCAAACTGTCCTGGAGCTCAGCGATGGCCTGATCCAGATCTGGGATCCCTCAGGACACTATCCATTGTCTCATTAGGAGCATGGCCTGACATTGCCAGGCATGCATGCAAGCACCTGGGGCCTATACAAACTACTGAGTACCATTTTGAGTTGCTGCAATGAAAATTTGGCAAAATGGACAACCCACCCACATCATTTTTTGAGTCGGATTTTCTGGGTGTCTTTGATTTCAGTCCTCTGTGGCTTGACGATTTTCCTTTCCATCAAACGATGTGGAATCCTTTCATTCCTAACACATCACCCAGTCTGCATCACTATAGATATCCCCTCAATCGCATTGTACATCCTGTATAATGACAATAAAGGCATTCTATTCTATTCTATTCTATTCTATTCTATTCTATGATTTTTCCCCCATTGAGATCCTATGTTTTCAAAGTGTTCCTTTGATTTTTTTGAGTACTGTAAGCTAAGGAGCAATTTACTACTAAGATGAGACTTCATGAGGATCATTGTTGAGAGAAATGGAACAAAAAAAACATGTTTACATGTCAATGACAAGGTGAGGAAACATAAATGTCACAGAAACAAACTGTACAGACAAAGCCAGATTGTTTATGAGCTTATTTAATAAGGCACCATTAAGGTTAAAAGCAAATAAACAGGATTTAGAGCAACATACGCTCCCATCCAGATTGTGCTTTTTTTCAAGGAAGGCCTTGCACATTGCAGCAAGCCAATGCTAAATTGCATACTGCATCTATTACAATAGAAGAGTCCACCACACTGACTGCAGACCCGTACTTTCACCAACTGAAAGCATTTGGTGCATAATGAAACAAAACATATGACACCCAGAACTATTGTGTTGCTAGAATTCTATATCAGACAAGAATGGGACAAAGTCAGTTTCCTCGTGTCCAAGAACTTTACAGCCTGTAGTTATAAGCACAGCAGATGCTAGGTAGTGGAAAACATGCCCTTGTCCCAACATTTTTTGAGTTTTTTAAATTTAAAATGACCCAATATGTTCTCAATTCAAACATCTGATGTGTTTTCTAAGTTCAGTTTCAAATAAAATATGGGTTTATGAAACATGCTCAGCTGATTCTGGAGAGTCAGGTGGGGAAAAAATAGCTCTGATCTTTGATTAAATGGAATCATGTCACTGTCACAACTTTTGAATATCTGATTAAGGCTTTAGAGAATCTCCAAATTACTATGTTTCTTATTTCGAATTTTCACAGAATTCAAATATTTTCCAAAGCAGGGTTGCAAAATACCTCGATGAAACTTACATGTAGGAACCATGGGAAAACTTGTCCTTTTGCCTTGTAGCTGCTGCTGATTATGCTGAGCAGGGTGTCAAGCACCATAGTCAACCAGGTAGCAGTGGGAACAAACTCTGGTCCAGCCTATTGTGACAAGTCAGACTTTTCTACATGTATAATCACAGTGTTAACACTATTGCAATAAACATTAGACTCAACTGTTTTAAGTTCCACCGATTTAGACAGTGGGAAAACTATATATGTGCAGCATATGTAGTTTTCAGCTTATGGTATGACAAATACACTGTATAATAAGACAGTTTCTTACCCCAAGGCTGCCATCGCTATCAGCAGGCAAGTTGCTCTCATACTTAGCAAGGACAGTAGCCAGACCACTAAGAGCCAAGATGGAGTTTCCCTGAACAACAGGACTGTCCCTGAAAAACACACAGAACAATCCAGCAAAAAATAAATAAATAAATAAAATTATTTGACAATGCTTCTGGTTTTACTGAACTTCTACAGTATATCAGGCTGTACACTACAGGCCTCATCAATAATTTTTTATGAATCTAAAATATTGCATGCACATGCAAGGTACTCACTTTGCAGCACCTTTAATGACATCTGCCAGCTGATCTCTGGTCCTATGTTCAAAAAAAAGAAGAAGAGAGAAATAAAGATGAAGAATGGATATGCAAAAACAGAGAAATGGTGACTACTGTCAGCTGATGCAGTGACGTACAGAAGAAGCTCATCTGGTTCATGCATAGTAACGTGAGAACTATTTTAGTCTATTTGCAACCACGATTCTAAAAAGGTTGGGTTGCCACGTAATTAAAAACAGAATTCAATTATTTTATTCACAGTACAGCTTAGAAAACACATATCATGCTAAAATTGAGAAAATCAACCATAAAAAAGTGAGACAGATGCTATTGTGTACTGTAGCAATCTGTAAATGCCTGAGAACTGAGGAGAACAGTAGCTGGACCTTTGGGAGAGGAATACTGTCCTGTTTTTTTCTGATATAGGATTCTAGCTGCTCAGAAATCCTGGGTCTCCTTTATTGTATTTTTCTTTTCTCTCTCTTTTGTAGTCCAGAAGATGCAGGATCCGTGTTATAAAGAATTTCACATTTCAGTTTCCACTTCACCTCAGTCCATTTTAAATTAGCTTTGAAGATGGCAGCATTTCTGGAACATGTTCATGGCTTTTTCTTTGCATACTTTCGTGTTTTTTTCTTTTTTTATATACTTCATGACAGAATTTTTAATGCAGCACCACAGGCGTCCGATAATCATTTTCGGCCTTATCCCTCATGCACGGATTTCTCGTTTGATTGTGTACTATTAACGATGAGATTTAAGTCTTTGCAATTTCACACTGAGAAAATAACTATTCTGAAATTGCTCCACAATTTGTAGACAATTTTCTGCAGATTAACTTCTGCCCATCTTCACGTCTGAGAAATGCTGCCACTCGAAGAACTCTTTTTTTTTTTTTTTGCAGTCATCCTAATTTACTGCAAAATGTTCCTCCAGCTGTTTCTTTTTAGTACCACACTTCCAGCCTTTTGTTGCGCCACCCCAGTTTTTCTGAAACATGCTGTTGTAATCAAATTCTAAATTATTTTTTTGTTGAAATAGTAAAATGTCTCAGTTTAAACATTTGATATGTTTTCTATGTTGTATGTTCATTGCATTCTCTTTTTATTTACACTTGATTCAGCAGCCCAGCTGTCTGGGGTTCTACTTTAGTAGTTTTGGGTTGTTCAAACATTCAGCTTAATACAGGATTAAAGCAAAGTTCAAATGACAAAATTATCATACAAAGCAAAAATCTCAGTTTCTAAATGTATTGATTTCTTTACATTTTTTTCTCATTTAATTTACAACTTGTGATGAATAAACATTTTCAGTTTTCACGAAGTGCTTGAAATTTTTGAGTGACCCTAAACTTTTGAACAGTAGTGTATAAAGCATCCTAACATCAATTTTTCTTAGTTTGAAACTCTTGAAGTTAATGTTAAAGAAAAATATCAGTCATGTGATAATGATAATTATTCAGTGTAAACTGGTACTGTGAAATTTAAAGTATGTGTACACACACAAGTAATTGGGCTCCTGTTCTCTCTTTGCTCTCAGTCTCAACAGAAAAGGCAAACAACTGTCTATGTGCATTAATAAGAAAACAGTTATGCTGTCAACAAAAACTAATGGATCAGTAGCATGCTATTCCAGGATTTTACCATTGTACAGATTAGCCATTTTAATATACATGGCTCTCCATTTTGGAGAACAGATAATCATATGAATAGTTACCTGGCAGTAGAGTACAATAAAGTACCATATTCTTAACCAACAATAATTAAAGCTTAGTAAAGATTTAAACTGAGTAAAACCAATCCTGGTAATGCAATTATTATCAAAATAAACAACTTCAGACTTTCACCAACAATAAATATGCTCACATGGCACATAAAATGTCATTAAGCATCTTATAAAAAGGACTTAAAGGTGCCCTGTATTAATTCATATTACAAGGACCTTAAATAAAAGTGCTAACATATATAAAACTAAGTGATTCTCACCACAGCCAGGAACAGTGCTGTTTGTACTGCAGCTCCTCTGGGTTCTCTCTGCTTTGTTTCTGCTGCATCTCCAATTCAGCACGTCGACCCTGTGAACACAAATCAGTTTAGAGTTAATTGCTGAACACCATTTAAATAATTTCACCAAACTGAAAGAACACACCCCGGCACAGCTTATGGTCAGGTATGTACAATACTGCGTGAAAGATGAGTTACCAGAGTGACTAATCAGATGACATATGCAGTGGCACAGCGGGTAGGCGCTGGCCTTGCCACCGGAGGGCTGCCAGTTCGAGCTCCTCTCCCTGCGCTGCGTTGTGTCCTTGGGCAAAACACTTAAACCACACTGCCTAAAGGTAGCACCGGTCTCTGGCTGCATGACCGCAGATGCTCGTCTCTGGATGAGTGATCTGGAACGTTCACTCATGCACAATTTTGAATCTAACATCTAACAAATACATCCAGCAAATTCTTTGACCATTTTTTATCCTACCCAGAATCCCTGAATGTTCGCGAGGTGGACACATTTTTTTAATGCCGTTTTTGCTGGGTGGTCATAAAATAAATAATATAACTAATGTTAATGCATTAGTTATATTATTATTATTAATTTTATCAGCAAAACTAAGTAAACTTCACAATCACGTAACTAAAAAAAAAAAAATCCCTGCGTGCTGGGTCACCCCGAAACACCGATAGGACTAGAAGTGAACATAATTTATTAAGCCTTAATGCATGAATGCCCTCACCTGCATTGTCATGACAGCAAACTGCAACAATACTGACATTCCAGGCAATATTTACATAAAAGGCAATAAATATCAAATTGTGGCCTGGCCTGAAAATCTATACACTTAGAGCAATAATGAAAGCAGAAGGCGTATTATCATTCTGAAAATTCTCTGCATGCAAATTGGGAAAAAACTCTGAATGTCTTTCTGTGAAAAGACTGAAACGGTGGCACTGGTACACAGATACAGCTGGCTGGTCCTTTGGCCGATCCTGGACTGTAACGAGATCCTCGCCTGTGACGCGGACAATGTGACCACGAGTAGTAACCGCCGCATTTAGGAAAACTGGTGGTAATATCTTATCCATCAGGAGGAGCAGTGATAAGAACATTTATTTACAGCTTGCTACACTCTGTACTCATGCACTTTAAATTTCCCCAGGGGTTGTATCATAACAGAATCATAATGTTGAACTTTTCTGTAACACTGATACAGACATTTGCTTGCAGCAAATAAAGTCGAGGTTGTGCAGGAGCAAGGAGCAAAGCAGACAAAGTGACGCTTGCACTCGATGGTTATTGCTGACTAATGCTTCTGAACAGTAAAGCATAAAACTATTATTTAACCACACTGCTAATGTATTTAAACGAAAAGTAAAATTGAAATTTAAACATTAATTGATTATTGCTGGGTCCAGTCAGAGAAGGGTGTGATACAAAAGGTCAAGAGAGCACAGGGATTGTACAATACTGTATGTGTGAGTGTATTCTGCTTTAAAGAAATACGCCAGAAATATGTGGTGATCTGTCCTAAACACTCAGGATGAGGCTTTGGCCCTGCACTTACAATTATAGGGGGAATCCTCCCATACCTCCCATGCGCTGGGACAACAGTCAGTTAATTTAATTTAAACGTTATGATTGATGGCAACTCTAGTTTACCTGGAAGAACAGATGGGGCAGTAAGAGCCATCAGCTTCCCATAAGATGAGCCTGGGATGGAGAGATCCTTCTCATCTTCCTCTTTTTCTTTACCAGACATTTTCTGTCACTGGAGCACTTACTGAACATGCATTTATCATTTTAAATTCAAAGGCCTGTGGGCTTGTAGATAAATTGCTTCAGTTCTAGGCAGGGTATGAACAGCAACAGCCAGCATGTCTTACTACTTTCTGATGCCACATGAAAAAGTTAGTGACCAGTTAGTGAAGTCACACTTCACTATGTCCATCTTAGTCTATGGTGACGTTAACACATGTTGGCTTTAGAAATAATTTTCTCTCTTTATACTGTGTAGACATCTTCTTTCTAGAACACCTGCAGCATACTTTTGCAATAAGCTACCTCTCACTTCCTAGAAGCACAAACCTCTAGGACAGCGTAGAAAGCTCGCCTCATGAAACCCCTCCAGGCCTGTGGCAGGAGGAGGGCACGGTGCCACTCAGAGGGCTGAATGTTCACCTATACACCAAAATAAAGCAGAATGATTAATTTACTCATTCCAGTGCTGCATATAAAACCAAGAGTGTGAGAGGGAGGGGAAGAAGGACAATTTACATACTTCATGAATGAGGGCTGTTAGGGTCTGCTGGTAGCTGCGGCTGCGGCTGATGAGAAACCGACTGATTGGTCTACCAACGCGATCAGTCTGCACAGACAAGTTGTACGACAGGAGCAGCCCAGCTACAAGACAGAGAAAAGGGGTGAGCTATAATGGTCTTTGAGCATTTTCAGAAAACTTGACCCAGACTGCCAAGATTCAAACTCGTCCGAGATTTTTATTAGCTGCATCAATGGTATCAATTTGAACATCCTAGATCACATCGTTCTCAAGTTATCGGGTTCACAAGTTATCGGGTTCACAAGTTATCGGGTTCACAAGTTATCGGGTTCACAAGACTGTCTGAAAAACTTGACCTTTGGCGTTGAAGTCAAGTTCGCTGAGATTCAAATTTGTCCGAGATTTTCAGTAGAACCATCTAGGATCTGAATTTGAACATCCCATGTCACATTATTCTTGAGTTATCGTGTTCACAAGATTTTCAGAAAACTTGACCTCTGACCTAGACCTTAAAAATTTAAGTTCTTGAATATCAACCATATGGCTTGAGAAAAACAAGCAAAAATTTGAACTGGAAAAACCTAAAGACCTAAAGACTCACACAACCTTTGGATGGATAAAACTAACATCTCCACTAATTACATTCAAATGTTACCACAGCATAATTTTACTCAAACAATCTAAATGAGAGGTTTTAATTAATCACCTGCTAGTCCTGGCTTCAGCCCAGGCTGCTTGTTTTTCTCATAGGTCTTCAGCATGAAAGATGGGATTCCTGCCACTGTTTTGCCCTGGTCTGAACGTAGACCACCCCCTCTCAAGGCTGAGAAGTATATTCCCCGTGGCATCTGACTCATCTCCTGCTTCACCAGCGATGTCAAGAAGAGCTCAAAGGCTGGGGCAATGCAAAAGACATCAAGATGAGTATCTCTGTATCACATGGTGAAATGACAGCTGAAAGTTTACACATGTTCTCTTCAATAAATTAGCAGAGCTCAAAAACACATACAGTAGGGCACCATATGTTCAGTCTGAAGGTAAACACACAAATTTAAATATCCCTCCACAGCACATGAATGCTTACAACCTGCCTTTTCCTGGACCTTTGGCATACAGCGCATGTGGCTGGTCTCTAGCCACATCCATAAAATGCTATTTATTGGAAGGGAGATGTCCTTCCCAGCTGGGGAGCATGGCAGCTTCCACAAATGGGTGTCCACTCAAATGTATGTTTAATGGATTAATATAAGTTTGTGAGAATGCATCAATTTGTGGGTAAATTAATTACAAGCTAATTGTATATTTATTTATATTTATATCCTTTTTTTAATTAAATTACCTAAAAAAATTACTGACTGTACCTTTTAGTTGGTGCAGTGTTGCTACTTCAGCTATGGCATTGATGGCTATAGAAAAAAAATTGTGCAGGACACAAATGTGATTGTGTGAAATTCTTGTACGGCTATCTCCTTCACATATGAAATACCAAGGGATAAAAAAATATTTGAAGGTACTCCTCAGTGTGCAATGCTTCCTTCTGGTAGTGCAATCCCCTCAGTTCTGACTACCTTCCCTCTCTTTGTTGCCATCGGACTACAATTCTCCAGTCCGAATGACATTTCAACGTTGTTGCTGTAGATTGGTGAATTGATGCCTCGTTCACTACTGGCATACAACTTGATGTAATCCATGCAGAGTAGATGGCTAATGTTTGCGCCATTCCATAGCTGGTATCTGTAGCCAGTCTTACTGATCTGGCTGAGGGGGTTCAGGCCTATGTTTCCTTTTGGCTTGGAGTTGGCCTCTTGTGTTGTTTTTCCCACTATTACTCTTCCCACTATCACTGCCACCAACTGTGTTTGATGGGTTGCCTGACCATATAGTCTAGAGATGCAAAAGAAGATGACCTTGAAGGGGAGATTTGCCAAATTTAAATTAAGCAGTTTTTGATTTTTGTCCTAGAACTTTTGATCAAACTTTTATCTTTAAACCATTTGTATTCTGTATTTGGTACTTCTGTATTGTATCCAATTGTATCACCCATTCACTACAATGGGTTACAAACCATGAGGACTGATGACAGCTCTAGTTTACCTGGAAGAACAGATGGGGCAGTAAGAGCTATCAGCTTCACATAAGATGAGCCTGGGATGGAGAGATCCTGCTCATCTTCCTCTTTTTCTTTACTCTGTTCATCATCCTCATTTTCAGGGAGCTTTGTAGCTGGTCTGGCCTACCGATCAAACAGAGTAGCAAAAACAGAGTCATCTGAACAACCAAGACGATTTAAACAAAGAGCTGATGCATGGCAGACTATGGGAACTTTCTGAACATGCTAAAATAATATCTGAAAATAATGCCAATATCTGAAAAAGTATCAATCTGAAAAGACTGAAATGTGGTAGGCAATGTTCCCATAATCTAGTGCCTCATACAATTCTATTTGGAAAATTGCAAAATGCAAAATTGCAAAATGGTCTGGCTAATATTATGGAAACCATGAGTTGCACAAGAACAATTCTGGTTAAGTGGATTATGCTGAAGAGATTAGCACAGGTCACAACTATGCATCAAAAGTTGTTCTGACATTTTAAAAATAGAAAAATGCTAAATTAAAAAGTATAGACATGTTAGTAGAGTGGTGCAGGTCTCTTAACTGCCTCAGGAAGGTGATTTATGGTGTGGTCCACTTCAGGAAAGTTTGCCAAAGCCCTGTAACCGCAGCTGGCCACCTCTGGATCCTGTTATAAGAAAAGGTACAGAGGAAGGTTTTCCAGTGTTTTCTACAAAATGTACTGAAAAAATGTGAAATAGAATAAATTTGTAGATGTAGTAGTAATTGCCATGTCAGTTCTGAGCAGAATATGGGAGTAAAAAAAAAGAATGAGCATTGAATGTGTGTGTGTGTGCGTGTGTGTTTATTCAGTAGACTGACCTCGCTTACAACATAATTCCACAGAAAGGTGACCACCTCTTCTTTCAATTTCTATAAAAAAAGACAAAAATAAGATGTCTTTTTAATCTAACAAACAAACAAACAAAAGGAAAGCACACAACCATTAAAATAAAGCACTACAAGCAATATAGTTTTTTTTAACTTTTTTTGCTTATGTATTCTGCAGACTTTCATTCAGCTAAATGACTGCACGCAACAATGATCCAAAAATGGGCTTCCTACACTACATTTTAAAAGAAAGCTAAAACTAGGAGTGGGACAAAACCTAGCGTGGCTCTGTCCATAGTTTAAAACTACACATGTAATACAGACACGGACAAAATTGTTGGTACCCTTCTGAAAAAAACAATAATATAACATTCAATATTAACTGATGATGAAAATCAGATATTGCTTTGGAATTGTGGTTCAGAATTCTTTTATAAAACAAATTTATATGATGGGGACATCTTCCCGCAATTAATGAAAATATAAAATAAATGTAGAATTCAGGATAAAACCCATTTCATAATGGAAAACCCAAGCAGACATCTCATTACCTTCTGCAAAACAATTTTGCCCTAAACTTTTATCAAAATACTTTTAGTCACCCTTGGGTTAGTAAAGATAAAATTTAAAAATATGTTTTCAATATTAACAGCACTCATTATTTTTTAATTTAAGCACACTCTAAGAGACTGATGTTCTGTTATTATCTTTCACACTCCTACCAAAACCTTTTGGTAACGGCATCCTAGAACAGACAAAAAAATTCCATGGTAAACAAATTAGAGAACGTACCCCACTCTTGTACAACGGTGTATACTATATGAAGTCTTTCTATGTATATACTTTATAACAATAAGGCAGATATAATGCACTTACAAGATATTCACATCATATTATACTCATGTGTGTACAGGAATATGTCTACAAAATTATATATTTTGTAGACATATATCATCAGATTATTACATAATCTGATGATGAATTATGAATAGCATCAATATAATTATAAGACAACCATATACAAAACATAATGCAACCAATTTGTTTACATTCGAGCAAAACTGCTGAGCAGTAGGTGTGGCTTTAATATTGCTACTACACGTATGTAGTTTATGCGGCTACACATGTAGCAGGTAGTTATGCTTGATCTCTGCAGATTTTGGCTTTGGTCTCTGCACAGGCAGACCAAACCTAATATCATGATATCATGATTTTTTAATCGTGATTTTTTTTTTTGTTTGTTTGCTCGCCAGCACTTTCTGCTAATGAAGATCCCATTTTCACCGTTGCTTCCTACACCAAACATGCATCACACATGAGGACAATACACAGGAAACTACATGGCATAAATTACTGAACACAACTCTAGTTTTATCAGCACAATTTAAAAACTGGTACATAGTTTGAAGTCTAGACTTTTGACTCGCACCAAGGCTGCATCCTGCCAATGCAGTAAGGCTGCAGTCTGACAGTTAAAAACTTTGTTACAATAACATATGATAAGATGAGAACAGTTGTTTAAGTTACAGCCAAAGACATTTATCAAAACATTAGCCAGCATAATGTTAGCTTACAACTAGCTGTTGTTTTTTAGCCTGCTCATTGTCAGCTGAAATCAGAAATAGTACAGGGTGTCAAAAAAATGTAAATCATTTTGCACCAACTGGAAAGCAGATTTGGACATGGCACAAATCTGCTTTCAAGTTGGTGCATTTTTATTGAATTTTCTCAAAAATGCATGCTGCACACTCCTGTTTGACTGTGTTTGAGCATACTCTAACACACAAAATGCCCTTTCCATTTCTAGTGAATGCCATTCTTCAACCTGAAAAAAACATTAAAAATTAAACTTGGTTAGTTTTACACAATTTGTTAAAAATTTAGATCATTTGACTGAGAATTGACTGTGTTATTAGAACATGAAATGATGTCAATGTTTGAGGGCACCCTATATAATACACCAAATCTAACACCTTCCAAGTTTCACTCAAGTAAAAAAATGTAAGTTTCTGTTTTACACCATTTTTTTTTAACACAAACTGAATAGAAGACAGAAACATGGATATACATTATTAACAAGAGTATTTAATTAATTAGATCAGGTACCTCATAATCCTCTGACTTAACTATGAGCTGGGGAACAAGAGCCAGAAGCTCAGTTATGGCTCGAATCACCACTGGCCGGGAGTCACATCTTAGCTCAGGCTGAAGATTTCTCCATGTTGAGATAATATCCACTACCTAAGATATAAGGTATGTAAAACTGAATTAATGATGAGTATTTATAATTAAGACCGTAACCTAAAACACAAAAGTGAATCCTGTACAAGCACAGTACCTCTGCGCGACACAGTTCTTGTAGTCCTTGCAGGGCAAGAGCAGCAGGGGTTGCCAGGTCTGGTCTGTTGCACCGTTTTAAAGTGAGTGATATGGCAGCTAACATGTCACCTCCATGCTGGTAAGGCCTGAAAAACACACACACAAACATGAGCAAAAGAAAATGTGTGTGTGTGTGTGTGTGTGTGTGTGTGTGTGTGTGTGTGTGTGTGTGTGTGTGTGATTTTGTAAAAGTCAGGTGACTGAAAATGGCCAGGACATGTTCAATCCAAACAATTTAAGGCCAACTGCCAAATAAAGCCAGCTATTGTTGCATATGGCTGCAAATACTTCACAATAAAAGCAAAGCAATGCATTTCTGCACAATTAATGCTTTTAAATTGAAATAGTTACACAATTTGCATTGTAGCATCCAGAGGGGCTGTGCAGGTTGGCTTCTGAGGTTTACTCTACCAAGCCCTAAAGTTGCTGGGGATCAGGGGGACCGCACAGCAGGAGAACCAACAGGTTTATCACTGATGCAGCTGAGAAGGCATCAAGATGGCTGTGGATCAAAAGGGGCGACCCATAGACCACGTACGATACCTAGTCATAGGCTGGAAACTGAGCATCCCTAGTTCACCTGGGAAAGAGCGCATGATGTAAAATGATCTGATGACCCCCAGGTTACATCACTGATGATGTGTCAATGTTATTTGTCACATTTGTGCTTTATGATGCCATCATTTTCCTTGGAAACCACCGAGCAATGGGCTAGAAAGAACTTCAGTGCTAAACCAGCGTTGGAAATGAAAATATAATTTTTAACACTAGAGGTATATGTAAAGTTATCACTAAATACCCTAGGAACCACAAGTAAACCAGTCTGAGAGTGAAGTGCTCTATTGGGGTGATTACGGTACTATGAGGTCTTCAAGATAAGATGGGGCCTTATTATTCAAGACTTTGTATGTGAGAAGATGGATTTTAAATTCAACTCTGGTTTTAACAGGGAGCCAATGAAGTGAAGCCAATATGGGAGAAATCTGCTCTCTCTTTCTAGTTCCCATCAGTACCCTCGCTTCAGCATTTTGGATCAGCTGAAGGCTTTTCTGGGAGCTTTTAGTACAACTTGATAGTAATGAATTACAATAGTCCAACCCAGAAGTAAGAAATGCATGAATTAGCTTTTCAACTTCACTTTGAGACAGGATGTGTCTAATTTTAGAGACACTGTGCAAATGCAAAAAAGCAGTCCTACATATTTGTTTAATATTTGCATTGAAGGACATATCCTGGTCAAAAATGACTCCAAGATTCCTCACAGTGTTACTGGAGGCCAAAGTAATGCCATCCAGAGTAATTATCTGGTTAGACACCACATTTCTAAGATTTGTGGGGCCAAGCAGAAGAAGTTTTATCTGAATTTAGAAGCAATTTAGAACTGCCTTCCTGCAGTTTAACTAATTGATGTGTCTCATCTGGCTTGACGGATACATAAAGTTGGGTGTGATCTGCATACCAATGAAAATGTATGCAATGCTTTCTAATAATATTACCTAGGGGAAGCATGTATAGTGTAAATTGAATTGGTCCTAGCACAGAACCCTGTGGAAATCCATAACTAACCTTAGACTCTCCATTTTACATGAACAAATTGGATGTCAATGGTTAAAATTTTATTTGTGAAGAAATTCATAAAGCCATTACTAGTTAAAGGAATACTCGGCTCAACAGAGCTCTGACTCTTTGCCAGCCTGGCTACAGTGCTGAGAATACCGCCGGATACGGGACGAATACCGTCCCAAAGTGGGACAGATACTGTCTCTCCTAACATGACCAGGTTCTCTACTGGATTTTAAAGTCCCACACAAATGAAAGGATAATGGAATCAAAACATTGGAAAAATGCTTTAGATATACAAATAGTTATGTTCTGGAGGAGGTATAAAAGCTGTGGGAGGAATATCATCTGAACAGCATTTGTTCCTCCTAGTAAGAAATCGGGAGCGTCCTCCAGAACTGAATTTTATTTAGTGTATCCATGTCAGAGGGTTGAAGTTAGCCTTAAACAATGAGTTGTAATTCTTAGTAACAATTGGACCTGTTTATTTATATCTTTATGTGAAGTTAGAAGCTCTTTCTCTAGTTTATGCAACTGTCTGACAAGCAGTTTGTGTGGTTTCTCCCCAAACTCAAACAGTTTCTCTCTTGTAAACATAAAGGCTTTACTAATTCTAAGGGCATCATATTTAAGTGGTACTTCAGTTAAAATCTGATAAATTTTTTTTAGAAGGGCATTTTCTGCATAAAGCTTGTGTATCTGATCATCATTTTAAGTGTGCCTCCTTGCTATGTCTCCGCCTAGAGGCTTGAAATGAAATGATACATCGTCTTAAATAGTCCATCATGCCCAATGATTGTTTAAGTATGTGGAGGTCTCACCTCTCTCTGCAGATATCCCTGATGCAGGTGGCCCTGGACAAGATCTGCTCCCACTGGGTGTCCCTCCCCACCATCACCCTGCTGTCTTGCTGGCCCATTAGATGCTGCAGGTCTGGGTAGACGCGGTCCTTGCAGAAATGACAAAAGAGGTCCACATGAAGTCGGAGGAAAACTTTTACAGAAGGTTTAAGAACATAAACATATTTAGTCATCACTTATTATTACAGACTTGTTTCTTCCAGAGAGCAGTCATGAGGCGCATTCCCACTGGTCTCAGCTTGGGGCAGCTGGCCAGCATGTGAAGAGTGTGCAGCACGATGGGAAAACAGAGCTGGAATATTGAAGGAATATGGAATATGGTCAGAGCCAAGGAATCTGTTCACACGAAACATCCTTTAATAAGAATTAAATACATGTTCAAAGCTAAAGAAGGTATACACAAGAGAAGTGAGTGGCTCATTGCATATGAAAATTAAATTGGACTGGCTTCCATTATTACTTAACACTCAGAGTCCTTTCTCTACGAGTCACATTCACACAGCACTTCATGCACTATCTATCTTACATTGAGCTTACACAGCTGTGACGGCTGTGGCTCAAGCGGTAGAGTCCAATCAGAAGGTTGGTGGATCGATCCCTGGCTCCTACACTCAAAGTATCCTCAGGGAAAATACTGAACCCTGAGTGTGAGCGTGTGTGTGAATGTTTGATAAAAGTACTTAATAGGAATAGGTATAGATAAAATGACTGTATGTATGTGTGTAATTGAGTGAATGATATTTGTTGTAGAAAGCACTTTGAGTGCTCAAATTGAGTAGAAAGGTGGTATATAAGCACCAGCGCATTTACACAGAGTCAATACAGTCACCAGTTATTCTTCTTAATTTTGCTGGATACCTTATGAGTCCCAAGGTTTGGCAGGCAGTGAAGGACAGCATAAGCTAGGCATGGATTCTTTTCCCTGGTCAGTTTGAACAAAAGGACCAGCATGAGTGAAGGGACCTGCAGAGTGAAAACACTCACATCAAAAAATGGACTACATAAACACTAAATCTTCTATGTTTTTTTTTTTAAGAGTTACAGAGGGTGTATAATTGACTTGATCTGTACCACAGACAAACCCCAGCAGGTTAAGCTGTGGTGACAGGTTCAAGATAGACAGATAAAGTGCTTCAGGCTAGAGTCAGCCCTGCCTCCTGTTTGTCACGATCGGATAATAACAACATTTGCCCATCTCATATCCACCATTATACACTCCGGTTAAATAAAGCTTCATAAGTCACAAAGCAATACAAAGTCCTAACACCTGATTCTCAGCAAGGAGGTTAAAAATAAGGAAATAGTAAGAAATCATCTAGGTCCTTAGACACGCAACAGCTTTGCAGTGTAAGAGCCTTTAATTAACACCAGGCACTCAGTGCAACGCTGTGCCTCGCCCGTTGCAGAGCAACCACTTCACCTGCATGTCTTGAGAGCAAGAGGGAGGGGCAAAAAAAATATATATAGCAGAGATGTTTCCACAAGTTCAATCCCTTGTTGCTGACTCAAAAATTATCTCATTTTATCAATAACTATGAGTCCAGTAAATTATAATGTAATTTGTCAGTAGCTTTGCTGGTACTATCACCTTTGTCTTCTCTTGTAACAAAGAAATTCTGCAGACTAAGTGCTGCAAGTAGGTAGATATTTGGCACTGAATCTAGTGAATTCAAATATGCCAATAACCTCCTACCAATGCATCAAAACACCAGCGTATGTGGCACTCTGGGAGCAATTAGAGCAGTAGGTGAATACTCTGGGGCCTTGTACAAGCTTGAGTAATGAGGGGCATATAACACCATGTGATATTTCGCATCATCAGCTAGAGCTAGCAACTCCATTTACAGTCCCAAAGGGAAGTCTGTCACCTTAAACCACTCTCTTTATACAGTGGCCGATTGCCAGCAGTCCAAGACTGATCTTAGCTTAGTATTGGTGGCATACCAGGTTCAAAACAACAGTGTCAATATCTGTGTATTTGCTGGTCTAGAAATTATTGATTTAAGAATCAAACCACAAAATTCATATAAAGATGAACACAAGTCAGCTCCCTAGAAATAGTCAAAATATTTATAGTAGATGTCAGATAGATTTTCCATAAATATTCAGGTGACTGACTTCGGAGAATCAACTGTGTGGGTTATCTACCTGGCAGGGGTCAGCAGCAGCTATACCCTGGCTTGCTTTCAAAGCCAGCTGGCAGACGTCTTCCTGACCCGTGATGATGAGATGAGTCACAATGAGGACAAGGGGGGAAGACAGGCGCTGGCTGGACGACAGGGCAGAGCTGACTGCCAGCAGCCAATCAGCTGCTGATGCTGGATCGTTGGCCACTTTGCGCAGTATGGACAAAGCCACGCTCAGCTCACTACACCAGGAACTGAGAGACTGCGGCAGTGAGGGGCGAGGCTGAGAGGAAGACAGATTAATAAATAAAATTACTATCATGCTGAAAAGAATTTACCACATCAAGTAAATTAATGGCAAAGAACAAAGACAGCACAAAAATGACAACTATGGATATGCCTTCTACAGATTTGCCAAACTCACTGAAGTGGATGTGTACCCTAAACTAGCACATATGGATCAGTATTAGAGCATAAACATTTAGTGATCCCTTATTTGTCAGGAGTATCAGACAGAAGAGCTGAGATGCATTTTTTCAAAACATCATGTCTCTGTAGCTTTCAAACCCCAAAAACATGCTACTACAAAAATAGGTCCAACGATTGAGTACTCCAGCACAATCAGAGTAATATACTGTACACGCTTAAGTGCTAAGAGGATTGCTGTGAATTATACACTGGGGAAACCAAAAAAAACTCTGGCTATCATAGTCCTTGCTGTGTTGGAGTTTGTCCCTCCTCCTGCTCCAGGTTTTGGGATGAGCAGGTCTTCCTCCTACCTACAAGGTGGATTCTGGGTTCCTGCCCTACAGCCAGAGGCACCTGTTTCAACTATTTACGGACAAGTTTGAACCCAGATAGTCTTCAGCCCTCTATGTTTTTCCATGTTTTGTTCTCCTCTGTGCTAACCTCTGTGTCACCCTGCTTACAGTCTCGCCTCGTCTGGCTCCAAAGCTTCCCACTCACCTGCACAACTTACCTTCCGACTACATTCAATCTCCCACCTCTCCTCCGCATTCAGATTCCTGCACCTGGCTGCCCTGACTGCCCTCTTGGCAATGTCTGCTCTGTGAACCAACTAACCAGCGACCCCTCCCAAGGACGGACTCATTCACCAAGCGAGCACCTTTCAATTCAGTCACATTCAACAACTCTCTGTGGATTTCTCTTTTCTGGAACCTGTGGATTATCTCCTCTTCCTTAGTGGGACTGTGAGAAATAAAGACTCTGCCACCCTAAAGTGGTCTGCATTTGAGTCCTCTATCTTGCCTCAGCCAAGCCAGCCGGCCATTTATGCGAAAAGGGAACGGCCATCTCTGAACCGAGGAGGGGGCCTAAGGGTACATGTTTCAGCATGTGGTTATCCCAACTGGACTTTCACCAAATCAGCAAAGATGCAGAGGAAAGAAGGTCAGACACAAACTAGAGAGAATAAGAATGACAAGCGCAACAACTTGTCAGAGACACTCAGGAGAATTTTCTCCAAGCATGACATCCCAGTTTACTTCAAACCAAGTCACACTCTAAGGCAAAAACTGGTCCATCCCAAAGACAAAACTTCCAAACACAAGATCAGCAATGTAGTATATGCAGTGAAGAGTGCTCGGACCTCTACATTAGAGAAGCCAAACAGCCTCTTCACAAATGAATGGCACATCATAGAAGAGCCACCTCGACAGGACAAGACTCAGTTGTACATCTGCATCTGAAGGAGAAAGGGCACTCTTTGAGGATGACAGTGTTCACATTTTGGACAGGGAGGACAGATGTTTTGAAATAGGAGTAAAAGAAGCATCTATGTCCACTGTGAACAACCATCATTGAACAGAGGATTTGGATTATGTCACTAACTTTCCCCCGTCTCCAATGCTGTCCTGAGCTCCCTCCCCAGGTACCTCAACCCCCATTCACACCTTTCTTCAGATGACCTAAACAGGTTACTTGATAGAATGGGGCAAAGTACCAAATTGTAACATTCTATCTGTATATTGTAACAGTGTTTGAAATATCTGGTTGCACCTGAAAAAAGGTGTGTGGAGGCTACACACAAAGGGCAGCAATTAAAAGTGGCCTATTTGTTCATTTTAAGTGGAAGCTTATGTTCGTCATTTTCCAAAACATTACCTGTTGGGGTTTGTCTGGTGGCCTGCTGATGCTGCGCAGCAGGCTGTGAGCCAGGCTGTGGTTGGTACTGTGTGTATTCTGGTCGGACAGCGGTTCAG
>VUQJ01025951.1:3649-23758 GCA_015108635.1 Andinoacara biseriatus
CAAGCTTCAGGAGAACCACCCACACCTGTCACCGTCCCACAGGGGGCCACGGTCACCATAGGCTGCAGTACCTGGTTAGACCCAGCTGTTTAAAAACAAATGTTTTCTTTATCACTCCACTGTTGCTCTAAATAATTTAGCCCACGTTTTCAGACAGTATCTTTATCACTTTCATCGCTTTGTTTTTAATTGCCAGCTTGTTTGTACACAGTTTGTCTTTTATGTTGTCTGGGATCTGACTGTGTTTGACAGATTGTTGTTATCCATTTTGTTGACTTCTCTGTCCTCCAGTCTTTGTCACAATGGCAGTTTGCAGTGTGATATGAGAGAATGTGAAGGTAAGAGAGCAGAGTAATGAAAATGAAAAGAGGCCCTTCCTGAAAAAAATCTTTAAACCTGTTAACCCGCCTCTCACTTTCTCTCCTTCTCTCAGTCATCCTCAGTGAGTGGTCAGCATGGACTCCATGCTCCCCCTGTGTACTCCCGTCCTCCCTGCAGTACAGCGCTTTATCAGCAGCTATCAACAGCTCCCAACTGATCTCAATCCAGAGGCGCTTTCGAGCCTGTTTGGACCTGGATTCTGGTCTTCCAGTCACGAAAGAGGAGGAGAGCCAGTGTCCAGGACTACTGGTAGAGGAGAGGCTATGTCCAGATGCTAACATCTGCAGAGGTAATGCCCCAGAGGACAAAAAGATGCTGGCTTCTATCTATTATAGCACCAGTTCTTTAGTTTTATACACCAAAGCAAGGAACAGCAATAGGACAGTTTTGCTCTGAGACCCTCTCAGCATGATGCAAAAGGTTTGACACACTGCTCAATTTAAAAAGATTGTATGCAAACAGTTAGTGAATGAGTCAGGGCGCAACAAGCATGACAACAAAGAAAAAGAAATTCATTACACATTTGGTCGTAGGGTGAGGAAATCACTCTAGGGGACAAGGGGATCAGATTGTTTTGAAATATGTGCACACTTCAAAGCAGATTTGTTTCATCTGAAAAAAGACAGTTCAAATGTTAAACGCACAAAAGTAAAATGGTTCAGAGACAGGATGTGACACAATGCGCAGGCACGAATAACTGACCAAGTTATAAACAGACAGAGAATAAATAAATTAAATAAATGCTTAAAAACATACGTGGTTTTTGGATGCATTTGCAACAGAAGAGGGATGTTTCTCTCTGACATGTAATCTCTGTGGAATAAGAGTTCACTGTGTATTTGTGTACCAGCCACAGCTGCCAGTTCAGAGTAATAGTTCCAACCAGCACACAGTTGAGTAATCAGTATCTACAGTGAAAACTGGTGCATCGCTGCTATTTTGGCTCCGTTCACACTGCAAGCCTCAATGCTCAATTCCGATTTTTTTGTGAAACTCAATTTTTTTTTGTGGTTGTTCACATTTCCAAATATATGCGACTCGAATGCGATCTCCTGTGTGCACCGCAAACGAACCTAAAAGTCACACATAGCGAGCGTGCTCAGTGTTTGTGGAAGTAAACATGGATCAGGACACAAAATAGTGACGTTTGCCGAGTATCACTGACGTGCAGGTCAGATGAATGCGACCTGGCTGTGCAGACACAGGTCACATTTGAAAAGCTCAGATACGTATTGGATTTAGGACCACATCTCCAAGTGGCCTGGGTCGCACTTGTAAAAACCAGATCTGTGTTGTTCAGACTGTCATGAAAGATCAGATACAGGTTGCACAAGGGCAAAAAAATGGGATTTGGGTCACTTCAGGCTGCAGTGCGAACGTAGCCTTATATTCACTTTATTCCCCAAAGGAGAAAAATGGGATTTGGAAGGATGGGTTTTATGTTCATGTGTATGCGGATGCACATGAGGTTGATTGGGTTTGGTTTTGTGCGTGTGTGTAAAGAATGATTCATCTTGAATTCAACTCTGTCATCCCTGCATTATTTATTTATTTATTTTTGGCGCTTTGCCTTTTCTGTAGACAAGAAGCAGAATGGCTCTGAATTACTACCACGCCCAGAGAACCTTAGGCTTAATTTGCATGTCAAATAATGGAAATCTTGCACTTCGTCATAGTGCTCTGTCTAAATACTGCAGTAGCAACAAACAGTGGTTTTATTTACTTTAACTTTTGAATGAATACATCTGAGCCAGTCTAAAATGCATCTCTTACATATAAATCATACAGCTTAATAGCTCAAGTTCTGTATGAGCAAAACTACATAAACACATTTTGTTTGTTGCTACATCATCATCAATCTAAAATGACACAGTTATAATATTGGTCATTGTGATAATAACAGCTTGTTATTGTCCTAATTATACTACATTACTTATGACGATCACTCTGCTCCTCCAGATCTGTGCCACTGGAGTACATGGAGTGCTTGGACAGCATGTACAGAGCCGTGCAGTGGTGGAGTCAGGCAGCGCTACAGACAGCCCCAGGCTTCTCATTGTAGGAGCCAAGAGACACAGAGCCAAGGCTGCAACACAGGACTCTGCCCAGGTGCATTTACACTGAAAAAACTGCATTCAAACTCAGTAGCCATTAAGAATATGTTTAGTCAGTTTAGTCATCAGTGTTTATTTTCAGCAGCTAAAGTTTTTCACCGTGTTTAGCAGTGTGGAAAGATTAAAACATTTTGGAAAGAGGTCATGCAGGAATTTATATCTAATAAAAAAGTATATCTATAATAAAGTACATCTAAAGGGCACCTCAAAGATATAATATATATATAATAAATAATCTGGTTCAAGGAAGCTTCAGATACCAAACGTCTTTACATGTTTTCAAAAGAAATTCCATTAGACCCGAAACTATTTGAAATAAAAAATTAAGATGTATTAAAAGTGGAAAAGTCTATTAAATACACAGATAATCCATATGAAAAGTTAATTCCTCTCCTAAACTTACCAGCTACTTTTCAAGTTTTATTAACTCTGTTCTGATCACAGCCATTAAATAATTAATATGTGAAAATTTTGCAGTGCATGCTACTGACCAATGATGAAGCCTGAAAAAAATAGTTATTTTTGTTTTTTGTTTTTTTAGGTGAGCGTTGTGAGGATAGGGGTCGCGCCTACCAGGAGAGCTGTGCCAATCAGTGTCCTCGTAGTTGCACTGACTTATGGGATCATGTGCAGTGTCTCCAAGGAGCCTGTCACCCAGGTGCACGTGAATAATATCTTCCTAGTAAAAGACTTCCATTCGTTTAATATATGGTACTAAATGTTTCTCTTTTATTTTCATTTTCCTTTTTTTCCCCTCAGGTTGTCGCTGTCCAGAAGGACAGTTGTTGCAGGACGGCCACTGTGTGTTGGTGACAGAGTGTCGCTGTGGTATCCCATCCGGTAACGGGACACTGGAGTTCCTCCCTAAAGAGGAGCTCACCGTGGACTGTAATACCTGGTGAGAACGGTTTTCTGTGAAGTTTATTCTTAGATGCCAGAATGTTTGTGCTGAAATTATTGTGTGGTATTGGTGTAGTTAGGATTAGGATTTTTTATACTTATTTGGTTTTATGTAAGCATGAAGTACCGCAGCAATTTCCTAATGTTGTGAACCTGTTCACCCATATGGCAATAAAACCTTTTGATTCTGATTCTAGTTCTGATTAGTAAAGCAGTCTTTCGTACTCTAGTCTTTTCAGGTGTATTATACTGAGTTTAGATGCCTTATTTTTCCTCCACCTCACTTCTCCTAACACCCTTGTTCAGTGTGTGCGAGAATGGCACTCTGGTGTGCTCCAAGCTTCCCTGTCCAGTTTATGAGCCCTGGAGTCCATGGAGCTCCTGCTCAGCTTCATGTGAGCGTGGCCAGAGAACCCGGACACGCCACTGCCAGGACGCAGAGGGCGGCCCTCCCTGTGCTGAAATCATGCAAACAGAAATCTGTGATCTGCCATCATGTCCAGGTCTGACATAGAAAAAATATCCACCCAAAAACCTGTGATTTTACGTAGAATTCTGATATGCCATTACATTCACCTCATGTCGTGTTAAAAGGGAACACAAAACTCCGTCTCTCTTTGCAGTGGGTTGTTTGTTGAGTGAATGGTCAACCTGGAGTGAGTGCAGCGCCTCTTGTGATGGTGGGTTGTCAGTGCGGAACAAGACAGTTCTTCAAGAGCCAGAGCCTGGTGGGAAAGCCTGTGTCGGACCACTTGAACAACACACTGTCTGTAACACCAACAGCTGCCTTCCTGGTAACACAAACGCACACAAAACTGTGAATTTTGAACATTTGTATTGTGTGAAAATTATGGAAAGAGAAGTCACAATCTGCTCTGAAAACTGTGAAGTGTATATAAAGAAAATATATATGCACCAATGTCTGGATACTGATCTGCTTATAAGCGATGATATAATTTATTGTATGTTCCTTTATGCACGTGTGCAGAGTGTCCCGACAGGCAGGTGTTCAGGGATTGCTCAGGCTCCTGTCCATATACTTGTGAGGACTTGTGGCCACACACTCAGTGTTTACCTGGACCCTGCACACCTGGGTGTACATGCCCTCCTGGACAGGTCTGCCATCCCTGTGTGTGTGTGTGTGTGTGTGTGTGTGTGTGTGTGTGTGTGTGTGTGTGTGTGTGTGTGTGTGTGTGTGGTTGAACAGTAGATCTGATTCTCAACTCATTTTCATGCTGTGCCCTTTACAGGTGTTGTACCGGGGCTCCTGTTTGACTCATGCTGACTGTCCCTGTTCGCCACTCTCTTTGCCGGCTGATTTCCAAAGCTGGAATGTCAGCACTGAGTACTTCACAGAAGCTCTGCTGCCACCTGGAGCGGCCATTAAGTACCTCTGCAATACATGGTGATCTGCTACACATGGTTTAGTCCAGTCAATCATTGATTTATCATGCAGAGTCATGCTGTAGTTGCTAAACCAAAAGTATCTGCTGAAATACCTTTAAAGCTGGAACATTTCCATAAGGAAATGTTTAAAAATGACTAGACCCACAGAATGCACATTATTCCTAAGGCTTCTAACAATATTTAAACCCTCCCAAAATCACAATTTTATTTATTGCTATTGTGTATTTGATTATTTAAAGGTCCCATATCATACCCCTTCTTGAAAATGAAATGTTATATTTCATATGTTCCACAACTGATGCATTCTGCTTTCCTGTATACTCCTAGTTTTAGCCACGTCCCAAACAAACTGTTTCATTATCTGTAGCTTTAAATGAAATGAGATGTTGCCGCAAGTGCCCCTTTGTTAATAACGGCTGTGCCTTTTCTGCTGATGTCACAGACACTCCGGAGAAATCTAGGCCCCAAAAAAACGTGGTTAATGAAAACAGCATTATTGTTAACAGAAGTTCTAAAAAGAATTTAGCAACAAAGTTTTGGACAAATATTAACTCTTTGCATAGAAGAGAGTCTCTGCCTCGAAAGCACACGGGCACACCTGTGTCTCAAGTTCTACTGTGGCCTCTGATTGAGTCACTATCCCACAGATGTTGAACAGAAACAGGAAAATATATACAGTGAAGCCCAAAACTAAAAGTTTGACTTAAAGTCACTGTTATTCAACCAGCAATTTTTTTTGTTGACCGGAAATGACACAGGCATTTCCCAGAAGATAATAAGACTAAGTACAAGAGGCATCATTGTGGGAAAAAATATTTTTCAGCTTTTATTTACATTTGAAGAAAAAAGTGGCATGTCCAAAATTATTCATACCCTTCTCAATAATCAATAGAAAAGTCTTTATTGGCTATCAAAGCAATAATTGCTGATCAGCTTTTTGCATGTCTCCACTGGTATTTTTGCCCCTTCATTTTTAGAGATGAGCTCCAACGCTTTCCGATTGGAGGGTCTCCTTGCCATCATCCTGAGCTTTAGCTCCCTCCACAAGGACTCTGGCTGTAAAACGTTAATGTTTTTGTCCGGTAACCATTTCTTCACCACTTTTGCTGTGTGTTTTGGGTCGTTGTCGTGCTGAAATGTTCACTGATGCCCAAGGCCAAGTTTCTCTGCAGACTGCCTGATGTTGTTGTTCAGAATCTTGAGGTATTGCTCGTTTTTCATGGGGCTGTTTACTGTGATTAGGTTCCCACCACCATGTTTGACAGTGGGGATGGTGTTTTTAGGGTTGAAGGCTTCTCCTGTCTTACACCAAATGAAGGATACGTCACTGTGGCCAAACAATTAAATTTTTGTTTCATCTGACCTTAAAACAGAGGACCAGAAATCTCTTTCTTTGTCCAGATGAACATTTGGCCAAGGAGGCTTTTGTGTGCCTTTTCAGGAGAAGTGGCGTCTTCCTTGGTCTGTGTCCATGGAACCCATCAGTGTGCAGTGTGCGTTGGACTGTCTGCCTTGAGACGTTACAACTAGCAGAGCCCAGATTCACCAGGATGGCCTTGGTAGTGATCCTTGGATTCTTTTTCATCTCTCTCACTATCCTCCTGGCTAGCACAGGTGTCACTTTTGCCGACGTCCTCTGAGATTTTCCACAGTGTGGAACGTCTTGTATTTTTGAATAATACTTTGCACTGTAGCCACTGGAACTTGACAACATTTAGATATGGCCTTATAGCCCTTTTCTGACTTGTGAGCAGCCACAATGTGCAGCTGCAGGTCCTTAGTGAACTCCTTTGTCTTAGTCATGACTGTCTACAAACCAGCTGCAGAGAGCTGCTTTTTTTCCCCTGTTGAGTTGATTAAAACAGCTGCTCCCAATGAATAAGATGCTTTAGAACAGCTTGGACTATTTGAAGCGGTATAGGACTTTGGGTTTTCCCATAGACTGTGACAGTTTGCAAAGGGTATAAATAATTTTGGACATGCCACTTTTTCTTCAAATGTAAATAAAAGCTGGGAAAAAATTTCTCCACACTGATGCCTCTTGTACTTTGTCTTATTATCTTCTGGGAGATGCCTGTGTCATTTCCAGTCAAAAATTGCTGGATGAATAACAATAACTTTAAGTTAAACTTTGCCAGGGGTATGAATAATTTTGGACTTCACTGTAAGTGTGACCTTTATTGGTAAACCTGATGGCTTTAAAAAGGTAGTTAAGTTTGGTTGCAGTATAGTGCAAGAGGCAATATGAAAACACAGCGACTCTGTAACAGGCTCTGACCTGTGAGCTTATATGCTAGCCAGCTAAGTCATGCAACATGCTGACAGCAAACATATGGGGGCTTTTGCACCACCAAAGTAATCCACTGGGGCTGCAGTTCCTCAGATGGCAGAGCTGTTTGCTCTGGCAGGCTTAGGTTATAGCTAACATATCTTGTGTCAGAGTTTGCAGAAGTGGCTCTAACGAGTAAATAATAGCACCAAACTGCAGCTCTTGTCTGGAATTTAAAATCGGATCTGTTTAGCAGCTAGAGAAAGAACCAAGAGGATGTCCCTTTTTATTGAACTGCTAGAATGGCTTTGGATACGTAATTATGTTCAAAAATGATGAAAAAGGCGGTTTTGTATAATATGTACCCTTTTAAATTAGTCTGGTAGGCAACTGTGTGATTAGTTCGGCCTCAGTGTTCAGTTATATACTCGTCTACTTTCCTTTCATCTAATTTTACTCTCTCGACTTTTTGAACTCCTTCCAGTGTGTGCCAAGGTGGAATATTCAACTGTACCTCAGAGCCCTGTGAGGGTGAGTGATGCTTTGTCACAGCTGCATTTCCTGAACCTTACAGGGCCTCTCTCTTTTAGCAATGAAAGCAACACTCAGCAACAATAATCTTTTTTTGAACTGTCAGGGTCGTGGTAAAATTGTCAACCTATCTATAGTTGGGAACAGCTGCTGCAACACTTGCCTCAAATAACTGAGCTACAGTCTCATCAATCAGAGCCTACAAAGGCCATTACTGGGTTTTTGTGTCACAAACATACAATTTCAACATTAATTTTAACTTTTATTTTGATTTCAAATATGTGTTAAAAGAGCAGATCCGATCAAAGTCGAAATCTGAACATGGGTTGTTTGCTCCTCACTTTTTAAATCCTAATGTGGAATAAAGGAGGATCTTGTTTCAGTCACATTACACATAATCACATTTATTACTAAAATTTCCGCTCCAAATGGGATCTGCATCAGTTCAATTTTAGCCTTCTCCTCAAAGCTTTCTAAAATTACACAATGAAGGGCCTCACCGTCTCTCACCACCCTCTTAGATTTGGAAACGTGTCTTTGGTTGTAGTGAGTTTATTTTTCCTGAGAACAGTGCTTAACCAAATTTCTAAGGCAGTTCAGGTATTTGCCAATTTGCCAAATACCTTTCAAATGTTGCACATTGATCAGGATAACAATTTCATTTGTAACTCCATCGTGGAAATCCAAATCTGGCACGATCTGTGCTCATTGTGTTGAGTAATCAGTTCTACCAGCATTTAAAACTTCAGTTTTTGGGTTTTCCCCGGGTATTCCAGTTTCCTCCCACAGTCCAAAGCCGTGTACTTACTGGGGTTTAGGTTAACTGGCCAATATAAATTGCCCATAGGTGTGAATGAGAGCATAAACGTGAGTGTGAATGGTTGCCTCTGTCTCTGTGTTGGCCCTGCGACAGGCTGGCGACCTGTCCAGGGTGTCCCCTCCCTGCCTCTCGCCCTATGTCAGCTGGGATAGGCTCCAGCCCCCCCGCTACCCTTAACAGGAGAAGCGGAAGTGAATGGATGGATGGATGGATGAAAAAAAAAAGCAGATAATCACTAAGTGTAGTAGTGAGTATATGATCTTGATATTGAACACTCAGTGATTGTTGAAGTATATGAAAAAAAATATTTGTAGTTTGTAGTGATCAAGACTTTGAAAACAACCTACAAAAAGTAGTATATACTTTTAATACTATATTATAAATATAGTATTAATAGAATTGTAATTAATTGTCTTTTATGCTGTTGAACGGTCTGGTTCTCTTGTCAGAGAGGTGCTCTACGTTAAAATGTATAAATTGGTAAGTGAACCGGACAGAAGATTAGTGTTTTGACAAAGGAAAATGTTATCACGACTAATAAACAGATGAGAAAATATGTAAGAAAATATGTAAGAATAAGACCCAGGTTGGATCTTATTGGATTTTTTTTTTGCCATTTTTAAAGGCAAGAAATAAAATAGGAATGCATTTCATTTGTGCGTTCTTATCTTCAGTCCCCCCTGCAACCCTTTTTGCAATCACCAGGATGAAGCGTAAAAAAGACAAAAACTGATTGGGGGTGTACTTTATCTCAGCACCAGTTTAACTTTGACCTGGCTGTTGACAAATGGCTTTAGTAGAAACATGGTGCATGAAACCCTGTTACCAGCAAATGGCTTTTGTTCTTGTTGCATTTTAATTTTGTTTTTATTGCTTTTCCAAAACACAGTCAAAACAAAAATCTGTGATATGTTAATTCAAATGAAGTTTTACTTAAGTTCTAAAGCTTTTCAATACTTTTACTGACAAACTTAATTGCAATTTGTAAATATACACAAATTTAGAGTGATGAGCACTCAACTAAAGTTGCGAAAGATTCACGTTTCCAAGATCATCTTTCCTTTTAACAGGACTTTGTAACAGTTTTGTAACAAAGTTTGTAGTTTTGCAATTGGTCATTTTGTCCATTCCTGTTTTATATAACACTTAAGCTGCTCAGCAGTCTGTGGTTACCACGGTCTGATTCTCCTCTGCATGATGCACCATGCATTTTCAATAGAAGATTGATCTGGACTGGCTGCCAGCCAGACAAGCACACACACTTAATGTCTACAAAACTACGCTGTTGTAGTCGGTGCAGAACTTGGTCTGATATTGACCTGCTGAAAAAATCATGGCTGTCTCATGAAGAGATGCCGCCTTGATGGGAACACGTGTCTATCCACCTCAGCGTCACTGGCACGATTCATACAACTCACTAATGCAATGGTGACCATCTGAAATCAGCTCAGGCCCAGAGAACTCAGTGGCATTCCTGCACTTGTTAATGTGTGGCTTCCTCTTTGCATAACAGAGTTATGAGCTGCATAAGAAGTTGCATTTCTGGATCCTGTGAAAGACTGTGTTAAGTGACAGTGGTTTTCCAAAGCACTTGTGACCCCCAGGTGGTTGTATTTGTCACAGCAGCATGAAGGTGTTCAGCAGTGGTTTTTGATCTTGTCTTTTATGCGCCAAATTCTCAAAATATCTTTTTTTGAAAGATGTAAACTCTGTGCAGTCTTGCATTGACAAATGTCCCTTTTAGACCGACTACAACTTCTCTTTACTTGCAAAGACTGAGCCATCATGAAAGCTCACCTGCTCCTAACCAGCCTGTTTAGTGTCTGCTTTTCTGTCTCATTTTAACTCGGTCCCCACTTTTGTTGAGCGTGTTACAAGCATCCAATTCTAAATGTATATGTATTTACAAAATACTATTAGGTCGGTCAGTACAGTAAGACTATTGAAAATCATTTATTTGTACTTTTTCAGTTAAATAAAAGTTCACATGAATGAACAAATCACAGATGTTTTATTTTATTACATTTTGGAAAACATCCCAACTTTCAGGAAATGGGTTTTTGATTTTATTTTCCTAAAACTGGTCAGTCGACTGTTTTCTCCTGTTTCCTGCTTTGCTGTTGTAGATAAATACATGTAAAGCCAGTGCTAAGACTCTTTTGTCCCACCCTCTTATGCCCTTCTAGTGGACTGCCAGTGGTCCAGCTGGTCCCAGTGGAGTCCATGTTCAGCCAGCTGTGGTACAGGACAGCAGAGCTCCTTCAGATTTGTTCTGCAGCCCGACCAGTATGGAGGGGCTCCATGTGAAGGCCCTAACCTCCGCACCACAACCTGCATTGCCCCTGACTGTGGTGAGTGAGAGAAGGGGAGATGGATAATATTTTACTGGTGATTATTTGCATTAATATTAGCCATAATTTGAGTCAGTGTGGAGCTAGAGTAACAAAGTAAATTACTGAGTAACACTACACATTTAAATACTAAGCCTTCTTTTAATTCCGATTGTTCATTTCTCCCTACTGATTCATCATTAAATGATTTCCACTTTTTCCCAATACTTCCTTTCCACCCTATCACCTTCCTGTTGTATCATCTGCCCCTGTATTTTCTCCTCTCCTCCTGTACAGTGTGTCCTGATGGAGAGCAGTGGAGGAGGACCACATCAGAGGAAATCCCGCTGTGTGAGAGGAGCTGCCAGGACATTTACTCCTCCACTCCTGTCAACTGCAGCCACTCTGCTGAGGGCTGCGTGTGTCGAGAGGGGCTGTACCGAAACCCAGAGGGCTTGTGTGTCATTGCTGCCCTCTGCCCTTGCCATGACCTGGGCATTGTGCGGGAGGTGTGTACACGCTTGCACAAAAAGTAGAGTGACATCTGCTGCCCAGCAAACTTGGCATCTTGTACCCATTGTTTGTGCCTCCCTACCTATTAGTGTAGTGTTTACATACCATCCCATTCAATCCCATTGTGTTTTTTACTCATAAAGAAGGACCTATTAGAAGATGAGTGACAAGCTCAACAGGACACATTACACCACAGTGCCCCTCTGGCCCTCAGCCTCATCAATTATGTAGGAAGTCAGCACTTGGACCGCAACTGGGCAAGCCTGCCAGGAATTATTTATGAAGGAGTGGGTATTAGAGGATTATAACAATTAATCTTACCCTGACAAGAGGTCAGGTCTGCTCTTCTTTCTTCCTCAGGTCTTTCTTCTCTCATAGATTTTCCTTTAATTTTCTCTGTCGTTCTTTCTCCTCTCATAGATTTTCCTTTAATTTTCTCTATTTTGTCAATTTGTCATTCTCTCCTTCAATTTTTTTCTTGATTCATTTTTCCTCAACTTTCGTCTTTCTCTTTCTTTCGCTCCTTTTAAGTTGCTCTCTTTAGTCGTTCCATCTGCCTACCTACTCTTTCTCTCTTTTTCTCTAATTATGAGTCTTGCCCACATAAAGACCCTCTATGGTTTTCTAATCAGCCACCCCATGACTCTTATACCAAATGGCTCAGTGTAAGCTGAAAAGTCACTTCCAAGTGGGTTCTTGGTAAACTGAGCACAGTTATTTCCATATGTAACATATTCACACAAGATATACTGTATAGACAAAGTACTGGGCCACCCACACATTACCTCTACAGGAGCTGCTTGGCCATGGAAACTCGTACCGTAAAGCTCCCGGTGAACAACTTTTGTGCTGATGTTAATGCCAGAAGAGGTTTCGGAGCTCTGCAGTAACTGAGTCAGCAGAGTGTTGGTAGCTTTTATGCACTCTGCACTTCAGCACTCAGCTCTATAAATTTTTGTTTTCTGACACTTCATGACTGAGTTGCTGTGGCACCTAAATGCTTCCACTTTGCGATAATACCAGTTACAGTTGACCGTGGAATATGTGAATGAAGAAATTTCACACACGGACTTGTTGCAACAGTGGCATCGTATTACAGTACCACACCCAATTCAGTGAGAACTTGGGAACACCTGAATTCAGGGATTAAGAGTTGTGGTCCAAAACGTTTTTCTATATAGTGCACATCTGTACAATGCATTGTTATAAATACAGCATCATAATGTGCCACAGTCAGCTAAAAATTTGGGTGGGTTCATTGGAGAAATTGCTCCTGAAACCGTAAAACCAGTTGCACTTTCATCAAACCTGCACTCATGCCAGTGTGCATGCAGGGTAATGGGCTGTTGAGGCATCAACCCAATTACAGCATCTGGTGTATAAATATGGATATTGTGTGTGTGTATGTGTGTGAGTCAGGCAGGATCAGAGTGGGAGGAGGACTGTCTGTCGTGCAGCTGTGTGAACGGGAGAAAACTGTGCCGGCTGAGGTGCCCTCCACTTTACTGTGATGAGGTGAGATACAGAAATTTACTCTCTAAAGTAAAATCAATCTGATGATCAGTTTTACCTTTGTTTAATCATAAAGAATATGTGATAGCAACATCAGGAACAAGGAAGAAGAAACCTGAGATGAAGGCTTCCATACAGAGGCATGATCAGTCTCTGAGATAAACACATCAGTCCAGTCAGCTGCCACAGCTACCTCAGTGTGCTACGATCCACCTAACTAATCTCTGGAGGTTGCAAACATCTAAATTGAGTGAGGGAGAAAATGCTCGACTCGCTCTAGAATGTGTGGGATGTTGGTTGAAGCGAATCAATACCTGACTCTCCAGTCCTCCCACGAGCCTGCCCTTTTGTCATTACCATACCCTTCTTCCTCCTGTGACACACTGGATACTTATAGTATATTGCAGTTTTGTTCATTTGTTCTTTGCGCCTTCACTAACTAACTAAATTAGGCATGATCTTGTATAAATGTAAGGACAAAAGACTTTCAGTTTCTTATAGACTTAGTCTAAAATTGGTTTATGTTTAAAATAATTTAGCGTGTGCAAAAGTTGAAATAGAACTCTTTTGATTCATTGAAGGATTTAAATTTTTTTTTTTGATTTATTTGTTTTTTGGGGCAAAGTACTATAGGAGGGTCAATCCACTTTGTAGATTCTGTGGCAGAAACAAAGGAGCCTGAGAGTAAAATGTTTTTACAACCAGGTGCAAGGAAACCTTCATAGAGTCACTATAGATTTTTGTTCAGGGTTTGTTACCATGTCTCTGTTGATTTTTATGCCTCCAACTTCATGTAAACCACAGTTTATTTTACACTGGAAACACTGAATAACTTTTAATTACATTAAGTATCAAACATATGGTACCATATGTACAGCTGCATACTGTATGGCCTTTGCTGATGATGGTTAAAATAACTTTGCTCTCTGACTCCAGATGCTTAGTCATACATGAGTTAATGTGTGTTCATCTCAGGGAAGTCAGTGCAGTTGCTCTGTACAGCCCAGAGCAGATGAAGAAACTCTGCATAAAATATTAATTCATTTTTGTATTCCTTAAGGCAGTTGGAACTTTTGGTACCACATAAATGGAAATTCTGCAAACTTAATTTTGCATTACTTCACTCCAATTTTCACCCTTTTGCCATTTCCCCCCTGTTTCTCTCACATAAAATAGTTTCCTTTTAAAAGAATTTTTTCAAAGGAATTTCTTCTTATTTAATTCATTCTTGACTTGGTGTTTGTTTCATTGTAGAAAGTGAACAGAACTCCCAGTAATGGTTCTTTCTGGTAGGATGGTGGCGGGCACAAAGAAAAAGATAAAAGGGGGAAATAATATATGGGTGGAAGTCTGCAAAATAAATTGGCGAACAATGGTTTAGTTTGTCAGTAAAGATTAGACTCAGCAGAAAAAATGTTTTGGTCCAAGCAAAAACAGTTTCCACATCTTGCGGAAGTATTTCTCTGAATATTCAATCTGTTCTAACTTAGCAACAGAAGGTGTCTCTCTGAGTCACCTTCTGAAACAGATGGGCAATGGACACTTCCAGTTTAGTAATATTACCTTGAAACTAATGGAAAGGGCCATTATCAAATCAGAGTGGCCAAACATTCCCAAGTAACAACCTGACTGAATTCTGTGTTGTTTGGAAAGCTGCTAAGTGTGATAGCGCTCCTTCGCTAGTGTCACGTACAGGAGAAATGTCTCTATACTGGCCACACCTTCCTCCCACACTTTCTTTTTCTCTTCAAACCCATGATTATAACACAATTCTATTAATATCTCTCCTTGTTTATGCTGACATTCCATTTCCATTTCAGTCCAGTGCTTCACTGACCACCTGCAAATAAGAAGATAATAATGACACTTGTAAAGGATATTAACATAATTAGCATGCATTTATTTTACAAAATAAAATACCAGCTTCAGTGGGACTCCAGAATCGAACTCAACTCTCCAGTGCAACTGTCTCGATGTACAGTCAGTCAGAAGATATTCTACGTGATTTGGGTTGAGCAGACACTTTAAATCTTCTCACCATGGTGATGAAGTTCAGATGAGTTGCAGTAGAAAAGTTAGCTGTCTCATCTGTGACACAGTAAGCTGAATTTATATCTTCAGCAGAGCAGCGCTGTGTAAAGGCCAGTATAAAAATACATTCAGCTGACAACCAGAACCTGAAGGGCGAGGTTGATTGCACAGCAAGCTCCACAAAGTCGACGGTCCTAGCAGTGCTCCACCTGTGGTGTACACAGTTCTTTAACACAATGCACTCGGTCTCTGGAGGGGCTCAGTTGTGTAACTGCTGATTCTTGAACTTTCAAATAACTCCTAGTGAACCGAGTTATGCCTCAGTGAAAACCCTCCTTATCCAAAACAATATGAAAAGGTCATTTAATGCCTTGCCTTCCCTGACAGGCTGAGAATGGGTTACTGTCAGTGTGCTTTGTTATTTGTGACGCAGCTTACAGTTAAACATGTTTAAAATTGAAATCTCTAAGCTGCTGTATGGACTCTGCTGGGAGGCTCTTTTCAAGTTTATCAAAGGCTCTGTTATAATACAGTACGTGGATATAAAAGCTAGTATGTTAAAAGTTAAAGGTTAGAATGCTTTCCTCTCAAACATTGCTTGTTTCTTTTTTCGATACAGCACAAATGAAAAGAGCTACAGAATTCCACCTAACAGCCTGTAAACGTCATGCATTTTATTAGCCTTTACTTTAATGCTCAGTTCCCTTTTCTTTGAAATAACCAGGAATACCAATTTCTACCTCTTTCTATCTCCTGCTACAACATACACAGACACGTGAAATTTAAAAGACTTAGTTGTCTTTGTGACCTTTCACCCCTTTTAAGTGAGTGGTCTCCTCCATCCCAGAGGGAAGGCTGGCGGCAGTGCAGAGTGGGAGGAACAGTCCTTGGGGTGAACAGTCAAAAGCTGGGTGTGTGTGTTTGTGTGTCTGTGCTAGCGACATGGTATAGATGGGTGAAGTTTTGGGGGTGGATGCTATTGGTCGGGTAGTTGAATCCAGCTGTCATCCATGTCTGTGTGTGACTTTGCATGCTAACAGCAGCTATTCCTAGGCACCGTGCATATCTCTGGACTGTTCTGGATTTCTCTTTACTCCCTCTGTCTATGTCCTGTGTGTCCTTACGTCACAGTTTCTTTCATGCACTATTTTTGGTCTTTATGTCTCATTTTCTGCTTCTTATTTCTGTCCCTTTTCCAGTCTCTTTGGCTGGACTCCCTGCTTGCCTGGCTGTAAATCATTTTCTCCCTCTCCATCCTTCTCTCATCATCTGTTTATGTAATCACTTGTTTTGTGAAAGATTGAAATAGATACATGTAATTACACGTTAAATTCCACCACTACACAGTTGTTATGTAGGGGACAAATAGCTATAGATAAACATTTTTTTGTTTCTTGCTGTATATATGTTTATTTTTGTGAAGTTAGGCATTTTAACACGGTAGTCTCATTTTTAGAGCCACTCTCAAGTGGCCATGCAGTTATTTCTTCTCTGTCAGCTGAATTTCACTTCTTGTCTGATTTATGTGAGCAAAAAACTATAGATCACATTTTTTTTAAATTAGCTCTGTTATTAGTGTTGTTAATTATCGCAATATTGGTTTTCCAGCAATGCCAATAGATTACATTTGAATGTTTGTCATAAACTATATGCAAATAGTATTAAAACTGATGGCATTCATCGGTTTCTCTTCTTCATTTTGGCCTCCACAGTGTTGGTTTATTTATTTTTTTAAATCATATTTAGAAAAGAGGTTGGAGTGCTCAGTTACACTCTTTAATTACAGTATAGCTCAAAGTCAGTTAAACTTCTGTGACGTTGATGTGGTTAGTGATCTGGTTAATGAACAATGGAGGGGCAACAATGAGGCAACCCCCAAAACATGGCCAGGCCACTCTCTCCTCATCTTTTCTGACTACTTTTCTCACTAGTTTTGCATTTGGCTATGGTCAGCATCACTACAGGTAGCATGAGGCGATACCTGGACCCTACAGAGGTTGCACAGGTAGTCCAGCTCCTCCAGGATGGCACATCAATCTGTGCCATTGCCAGAAGGTTTGCTGTGTCTCCCAGCACAACCTCAAGAGCATGGAGGAGATTCCAGGAGACAGGCAGTTACTCTAGAAGAGCTAGACAGAGTTGTAGAAGGTCCTTAACCCATCAGCAGGACCGGTATCTGCTCCTTTGTGCAAGGAGGAACAAGAATAGCACTGCCAGAGCTCCAGCAGGCCACTGGTGTGAATGTCTATAACTAAACAATCATGAATTTGATAAGGGTGGCTTGAGGGTCGTGTGTTCTCTAGTGAGCCCTGATTGGCATTTACATAGAATACCAGAAATGGCAGGTCCACCACTGGTGCCCTGTAGTTTTCACAGATGAGCGCAAGTTCACCCTGAGAAAATGTGACAGACGTGAAAGGGTCTGGAGAAGCCATGGAAAACAATATGCTACCTTTAATACTGTTCAGTATGACCAGTTTGGTGCTGGGTCAGTAATATCCATGCAGGGATACATAGACCTCTACAGGCTAGGCAATGGCACCATAGTCAGTCGTTGATGCAGTGGGTCCTGGGTGGTCCTGGCCACAGATGGCGAGAGTGTGCAGGCAGTTCCTGGAGGATGAAGGAACTGACACCATTGACTGGCCCCCACGCTCGCCTGACCTAAATACAACAGAACACCTCTGGACATCATGTTTCAGTCTGATGCTGCCAGGTTGCACCTCAGACTGTCCAAGTCAAGTCAAGTCCAGTTTATTTATATTGCACACTTAAAATGACGACATTGACCAAAGTGCTGTACAAGATCTATAACCCCAAGGACTACACTCAAATAAAAATTAAAAAAATACAATGAAAATGAATAAATAAAAACATTAAAAGACAATAAATAACATAAAATAAATAAATACATTTAAAAAACAAATACCATAAGTCCAGGAGTTCAGTGATGCCCTGGTCCAGCTCTGTGAGGAGATCCCCCAGGTGAAGCCTAGAAGACAGCTGCTGGCTAGATCTGCTTACACTGATATCTGTTGGTTGAAGCCGGGCTTGCTCTTAACTTTAGCAAAAACCAAATGGTCACTTAAACAAAAAAGGGAGAGAAAATCACCCTCTAAGCAGGTATTATAATGATGTTGTAAAATTAGCTAAAGAAACCAAAGCACATAAATTAAGAATCAGCTTTTGTGGCCATCGTGGAAATCATAGTTTTTGGCATTGGCTTCATTTTTCAGTGTCAGAGACTGATGCCTGGTTCCTTGTGGACCTGGTTCATAGATGGGTTTATGTTTTTTGTATATGCATGATATGTATCATCACTCTTAATGAAACGTCTGATCTAAGTTGTTAGTAAAATATTGTTTTTCACTGTCTAATGAGCAGACTGTAAGTGTTGTATTGATCACCTGTGTGTTTCAAAGTTAATAAAACAAATAATGAAATTGGTTTGTCAGGGGGAGGTGAAGGTGGAAGAACCAGGCAGCTGCTGTCCTGTCTGCAGAAAGCAGTTTCCAGGTTTGTTACTACATACAAATGCCAGAACCATTTAACAGTTATGTTAAAGCAGACATTTATTCTGTGGCTGTTGTTCTATTGACTTCTAACCATCAAATTCCATAATCTTCATCATTTTTAAACTATTAGTGGCTGCCATAAAGTAAGGCTTCCTTGACGATGATAGTATAAAACAAAAGGGGCAATTAAAATACAAGTTACTGTAAAACAATCTATTCTCAAGCACACAAAGTCACCGTGGTCTATTTGCTCCAATATCATGGTTTCCAGACCACTAAATGGATTTGAATGTTCTTTAGTTCAGTTTAGAGAAGGCTAAAAGCAAAGTGCTGCAGTCTCCAATTAGTGGGAGATTACATTACTTAACCTACACTGGAGCTTTAATCTCTCTCCCAGTGGAGGAAATGTCATGGCAGTGTCACCCTGCCTTCTGCAATGAGCTTTCTGCTCTGTCCCCTCCTTTTTTTTTTTTTTGTCATCTTTCACTTTCATTTCATGCAAATTCAAAGAAAATATCTTCTCTAAATGAGTGCTTCTAATTTATTCTCCCTCTCTTTGACTTGTGCTCAAACCCTTTTTGCTCTGTCCTGTGTCAATGTATCTCTTTTCTTCTCTGTGTTTGCATCAGGTGAGCCTGTGCCAGAGTGTCACCGCTATGTGCAGGTCCGGAACATCACCAAGGGAGACTGTCGACTCGACAATGTCGAGGTCAGTTTCTGCAGGGGACACTGCCTGTCCAGGACCGATGTCATCCTGGAGGTACAGCAATTACACACACACACACACACACACACACACACACACACACACAGAGGGAACATATTACTCTCTGGACACCTTGAGGCAGTTCTGTCAAGTGCTGATTTAAATGAGTGGCAACAGGTAGCACAGTAAGTTTCAATACAAGCAGCACAAAATTGGGGGGTGGCCATGTCTGTCCCTCTTTCCACCAGGCCTCCAGAAAGAGTAACAGGAAGCTCTTATATCCAAACCAGTTTTTGACCTTCTTTTTGCCATTTCTTTATCTTCTCCTACATATCTGATCATTTTTCTTTCTCTATGAGACTCCATTTGGTCTTGGAATTGAGGTTTTCTGCTTAATTCAGCCCATTTTCTACCTGATTTGACTTCAACAGGTTTTGTTTAACATTAAACAGCCGGCCTCTGAGCCTTTATCCTTTCCTCCTCTACAGTGTCTGCAAGTGTTGCCAGCACTGCATAATGCTGCCATTGACATCTTCCATGGGTCAGAGCATTTTTTTCACCCTGAAAAGATGTGCCCTATAGTTTCCTTACTCATCGTTCCTGTGCAGGTTAACTAGTTCTAGCATCCATATTTGACCACACGTGATTGATCTCCTAGAGAGTTCCCACCTTTCTGTGTACTTTGAGTTCTTCACTTTTTAGTGTCCAGACTTCATCCAGAATCCTGGTTTTCTATTTATTAAGGTGAGAAAGTCCTATTTTAAAGTAAAGAATCCCATTACTATAGTTTCAAGACCTTATTTTATATTGCAAAGGTTTTTTCAAAGAGGCTGCTGCTCCTGTGCCTTGGATATGCCATTTTCATTGTGTCTTTGGAACATTTTCCAAGGCAATATGTCTGTAAGTTCTCAGTCATCTAGGTAAGAGTAGTCTCTGGAGCTTGAAAAAAAGCAACTGGACTTTGTTTTGTTTCACCTCTCATCCAAAACCTCTTCAGTTCTGCTCAACAGTTTATCGGTGAAACGACTCAGTCCCTTTAAATCTCCACAAAGACACAAATCATTAATAAAATTGGGATTC
>VUQJ01025951.1:31796-41971 GCA_015108635.1 Andinoacara biseriatus
TGGCTGCAAAAAAGTCCAAATCATCTCCTCGTCATCACCATGCTTGACAGGTGGCAAGAGCTGTTTGTGCTGATATGCTGTGTTTGGCTTTTGCCAAATGCAGTTTTGTCCATTATGGCTAAACATCTCCACTTTGATCGCATCTGTCCAAAGGACATTGCTCTGGAAGTTGTGCGGTTTGTTCAGATGCAACTTTGCAAACATGACCTGTGCTGTCATGTTCTGTTTAGAAAGAAGAGACTACTGGCAACCCTTCCAAACCATTCATTCTTGTTTTGTTTGTTTTTTTCTAATTATACTGTCAAGAACTTTAACATTTAACATGCTAACTGGGTCTGTAGAATCTGAGATGTAGGGTTTTTGCAATTTATTTGACCACTGCACAGTCTGACCTGAGTGAATTTGCTGCTGTTCACTCCTAGGAAGACTGGCAACTGTCTTGAATGTTTTACACTTGTGAATAATCTTTCTTGCTGTAGAATGATGGACTCTAAATTGTTTGGAAATGGCATTATAGCCTTTCCCAGATTCACTTGCAGCAATCATTTCTTCTCTAAGATCATTACATCCGCCGTGTTTTTGGTGCGTGCATGCTTTTCATTCTGTCTGGAAACACAAAAGCTTGAAAAGTTTTGAATGAATTCTGATAAAACTTTGTCCACCAAGGTCTTCAGAGTCAATGATTTATTTGTCAAAAAATTTATAAGCTTTATAACTTTTTACAGGTGTGACTGTTATTGTGTGGTATAGTGGTTAACATATAGAAAGTATCGTAAAAAGATTTAAAATATCAGGTCACATTTGACCTCTGATCTCACTTTTTTAGATTTTTAAAGAAAGTATTGTTGAGAGAAAGAGAATGAGCTGCTTTGTTAGTTAAAAATATACTGAAGTATAATATTATGTTTGTGTAGGTAAAGTAAGCATCTGTCATGCTGCCCTTATCTGATTTTTACTGCAATACAAACTTCTTTAAGTGTGTTTAAAAAGAACAAAGAAAACAAAATGAATATGAACAAAATATAGTACTATTCCCTTAAGAGGAAAACTGGCCAGAGAGGGCGCTACCTTGGTGGAGGTTTGGAGTGCTTCTTATTAAACCTGAATGTTTTCACCTGAATTCAGACCAGCTAACTGGCAGAACCTCTGCTCAAGTGTATTACATTAACGGCGCTGGTGTGCTACGTAGACTTATTTTTCCACACACAGCTTCTGCATTTTGGCTTAGCTTTTGTTTAATAAATAATGACAACATGTAATATATCATCTTTTGTAGTTCATCTGACAGGGAATTTAAACTTCTGTGTTAAATCTACACCATAGGTACATCAGAACTGCAAGCCCCTCTGAAACCCTACAACATAACCTATTCCATAACCTGATATGCACCTCATTAGAAATGTAACCTCAGGTTGCGTTGACGCTGCCTGCCACTATTGTGATTGGTCTGTTCAGGAACGTTGATTCCATTTTATTTACTGCTGCTTGCTCCTCTACCTTTCTGACTACTTTTACACCACAGTTTTTGAGTGGATCAGTGAGAGAATAATAGTCACTGACTCAATATAAGGACTCACAGTAAATTCCTGCAAGGACATTACCAAAACCAATCGGAATGGATGACAAATATGTTTGCTTCCGGAGGGAAAAAAAAAACCTGACCACAACAAAGAGTGGAAAAAAGAGTCCCAGCATTTAATTTGTTTCTATTGTGGTTGACACCACATATAAAACACCAGGAGAAGACCACAAGGTAATTAGCACGTATGCACAAGCATGAATTCTGGCAATGGTGACACCCACTCAGGTTACATCATAGGCTGTACAAAGATTCACCACAGAAGTCTAAATCAGTTGTATTTACCTCGTTTTAAGACCAAGAACCAGAAGATTTTTACTATGTCCTGATACATGAAACCTTAGAACTGAAAGAGGGTGTACTTTCTTTTTACAGTGTGTTTGCACATCATGTATTTTGAGAAATTAACCACACACACCCTCACTGTTTTCAAAAGCAAAGCACACGCTGCTTTGTGTCTCAGATTGAAATGAAATAGAAACCACAGCTGTGACGTATGACTGGCACATGACATCACTGGAGCGAGTTTAAAATGCTGTTCTGACCTTCTGTTTTCAAGGAGCAGCCAAAAAAGATGTCCAAGAATAAAACTATGAAGCTGGAAATGAGCAGACTATGCCCAATTTTTACAACTCAAAGTGTTACTCAGCCATCATCTCCCTCGCTCTTCCTCTCACAGCCCAATTTCTTGTTTTCTTGTTTTCTGTTTTTATTTATTAACACAAGGCTGAACCACAAGCATATGGTCACTGACACTTACATACATTTCTGGAGATTTACACACACTTAGCAAAACATACGCTCGCCTTGTCCCGTCATAAATAATTTAATCAAGGATCCCACCTCTGAAGCAATTATGTTGTAATCCATTCATCAACATGGCTGATTGCGTTAGTTAATTGCATAGAGCCACATATGACACAGAACACCCCCCAGCTCAAATTCCCCTCCCAGTTCTACTCTTCCATGGACATCATGTCTGATGGATTTGGATGATGCTGTGATCGCTCTTTGATAGTGCGTCTACACACCCACACACACACACACACACACACAAACACACAACAGGTTTTTTTTTTTAAATATCTCATCTGATGCTTTTCTTTCTTATTACAAACACAAGACTAAAAATGGCTTCAAATCATTTCTATACCTCTGCATTGGATTTATTAGTAGAGTTTGCATATGGAAACTGAGCTATCCCAAGATTTATCAAGCGCTGCTGTGCCGGCACATTTCAGAATTAAGCTAAAATGCTTTACAGACACTTGGTCTCAATATGTCATCCTGTAGAGAGAGCAGTTTTCTTTTTTTGCTGAATATGTTAAGTTCTTTGAGAGAATAACGGTGAAGATATGACACCAGTTCACTGTTTCTTTTCTCCACAGGAGGTGATCTGTCCAGACGCTGAGTGAGTCTCTTAAATGTATCTGTAAGCTGACTGCGTCTGTGAATGCACTACAGAGAGGAAAGTATCAAGTCCAAACCATGCAAGAGCACCTCACTAAAAGCCAGCTGGGTGATAGATGGAGGATTTTGGGTGGATGAGTGGAAAAAGTCCATGTTGATAAACACACTGCTCTTTAGTTCTTAGTCATCAAATGACTGAATCCTACTGCTGATAGTAGATTTCTCAAATATTCTTCATCCTGTACAGTCTGCTATGTATTTATAGGTTAAAGAACCTATGCTATGATCTATAATGCATTAAAAGATGCTTCATATGTATGTTGTTGTATGTATATGTAGCAGCTGTTGTCTTTAAGTCTGATTTAACTTAACAGTAGCAAATCTGATATATTTACATGTGCAGTTCTGATGGGCTGGTCAATAAACATTTTCTATACATGGACAATGCTATCATCAGTCTTTCTTTTAAGAATCCTTTTCTGAGCAGTGTTATGCCAGAATATACATCAAAAACATCTCTTGGTTTGTGGGAAGCACCACGTTAGCTTGTGCACTGTAATTAACACAGATGTCCTGGACTGCTAAAGAAATAAAAGTGACTTTAAATGTTTAAAAGATATATAAATATGATTATTTTTTAGGACTGGCCCAGTGTTTCATTCATGAGATCACTGACAATGCAGATTTGTTTCATACATTCATACATTCAAGTTATGCTCATGTTGTGCTTTTCATTTTGTTAGTCTATTATACAGATAAAAAACTAAGAGTGACCTCTTTAATCCAGAGGATTAAGCATCTTTACTTGTAACGTAGACGAACTTGCACTGTTCTTCTATTATATTCACCTATAAAGGCTGTAAGTACAAAAAACAAGCTTCGTGATGGGTATTTTCAAAGATTTAAAGCTCATATAATGCATTCAAAAATTCTATATTTGGCACACACACACACACACAAAAAACCATATTGTATTTATTTGATTTTACATTGGTTTGCATCAGTTATGAAAGATACAGAAAATCATTTGCACCCAAAGCCATCAGGCTTTTCAGTTCTCATACAAACACATGGACTATGTCAGACATATGAATTTCCCTCTGGGATCATTAAAGTTTTTCTTATTCTTATCACTCAGCTGTCCAGAAAGAGAGATCTAGCTTACAAACAAAAAGCTCTGAACTTTTGAGTCATTGTTAAAATAATAATCATGTTTCTCCAATTCTTTGCAAAGATGACCCCCCCCCTCCTCCAACACACACACACAAACACACACACACACACACACACAAACACATCTCTCTTGGTTGCTTCTTGCAGCTTCTCCACCTTTCCCCAATACAACTGGCAATTTGGAAAACACACTATTTCTGCTCACAGTTTAATTTACCACTGAGATGTTCAGCCATCGTAAGAAGATGTAGCTTTTAATGGATGTGCCAAAGTGACGCCTGGAGGTTTTTCTCTTCTTTTATTTCAGTCATTTATTCAATATGTTGTGAGGCACAAATACATCAGGAATTCATCAAATAGCTTTATTTCTTATTGATCATTGTGTGCAGCTTTGTTTGCAGCAGTCAATACAAAAAGAATATGACAGGCTGTGACTGGACCCATCCATAAAATTAAATTTCCTTTTTCTTTTCCTCCCTCCTCTCTCGTCTTCCCCTTCTTGCTTCCTCTGTCCTTCCTTTCTTCCTTCCTCCTCTTTCCCCTTCTTCTCTCTCTTTTCTTGACTAAATAAGGGAGTTATGAGGGTAAGGCTGACCGGCATGCCTCCTCTGGTTTTCAGCTGCTTTAGTAAATACTGCCGGAAGTAATAAAAGCAGTAATTGATGCATTTTTAATTCATACTGCCACATTTTGATAGATAGTTCTTCAATCCTCGTCTAACTGCAAGGCTGCCATTTATCACGTGTAAAAAACCGATGCTCAAAAAAAAAATGCCTTCATGGAGCTGTGCTGGTAATTTTGATAAATGCTTCCACAGAGCAGCAGAGTGACTCCAGGCCTTTGTTTGGCACTACTGAAAGAAAGGAAATGTTCCTCAGTCAAAACCGGCTGCAGGTGATGTGATCTAGAATCTTGTTCTAAAGGGACTTAAAGGGATTCAGAGAAGAACGCTTTGTCTGCTGTTGCAGAAAATTTAAAACTTGCAACAGCTTTTGAATGGTCTGTTTTCTGTTTCTGTTTATATTTGTCATGCCCAGGACACTCTTCAAAAAGAGATACTATCCGCAATGTGTTTTTTCTGGTTAAATAAAGATTAAATAAATAAATAAAATAATTCAAAGAAGATCACGGTTTTCGTTCTTTCTAAGATATCAGCTCGCTAAAGCTCCCATTACATAATTTTCATCTTGTTAGTGTCCCCAACCGATCACCTGAAGAGGCAAAAACTACGCACGCTCCCATGAGCTTTGAAATCAGCACATACGCCGTTTAATGAGATGGTGACCGGGATTTCACTGTTCCTGATTTCTGCGACATAGCAAAACGTATCAGTTTACACACTGGGTAGAAAATTTGTTTATCCCCGTTTTCGTTTATTTTTTCGCGCTCTCTCTCTCTCTCTCCGAATAGCAATATTTACACCATCAAGCATTTATCACAAGATCACAAACTAATTAACTTGTGATAACGTACTAGTACTACTAATAATATTAAGTAAAATTAATTAAAGCCGAAAGAAAAGGCATTTATCACAATCAGTTTGTATTACATGTGATTAGATATTAGTACTGTGCCATAAAAGAACGGGGTTTAATATCAGACATAAAATTTGGTCATTTGAGATCCGCTAAAACCAAAATACCCGACTCTTCGTGAAGGCATCATCCCCAGCTTGACGGAAGGGGGAACCCCGACGCCTTGTGACGTAGCTGAGCAGGCTGAGTGGTGAATCCCCATCCGACCCTCCCTGAAGCACAATAAAGAAGCATCACCAACGCGTTTAAACGGGTTATTCAACATCCACAGCAAACTCACTGATTCAGGACCAGGTGAGAAAGAGAGAGAGAGAGAAAGCGAGAGAGATGCTTCACTTCGCCGCAGGTGAATTTTCATTTGTGAGCTATGGATGTAGTATTTTGTTCCACAGAGGAAAGCAGTGCTGTAGGAGCGGCCAGAAGGGCGTGGTTGTAAACCGAATCCCTCCCATAGCTGAAGAGGACAGGTAACGCAGCACTAAGCCGAACACCTGTTAACAACAGCAACCTTTCAGAACAGGTGTGTCGTGCATTTTATCCACCATCACCCGCGCCACACACACACTTAAATCCTAACGTTAATTATCTTGAGAATCATTTTTTAAACTAGTTTTCTCCAGTTGAGACAAACAACCTTTTTAAATCAATGAAATAATTTCTAAAGCTCATTAATTATATTTGGACCAGGTTTGAAGCAACCAAAAGCCACTATTTGGAAAACTCTTGTAGGTGTAGTAAGCAGTTTCCCTCTGGCGTAAGGAGAATATGGATAGCCGAGAGCGCGTCTCCTTCTCCATCCATCGAGGGTGAGCTATTTCGCTCCTAATGAGTAAAGGGTTAAAAAGAGACGCAGCTAGAAGCCAGCGGAGCTGAAGTCATCTGGCAGAGCGCACAGTGAGAAGGAGGAGAGTGATACAGTGAACACCTCCTAAAAACAGTGATCTAAGACGCTTCAGGCTGCTGTTCTTGTTCTCTGCTGTTTTCATTTAACCAATCCTGTGTTCTTTTCCTCCCCAGTCAAAAACACTGAGCTTAAGGTGCCGACAAAGGAGGTGGAATGAGAACGAAATAAAGACGCGCAGCCCAGCGCCCCAGCTATGGCTCCAAAGAGGTTCGTCGGAAAGCTCGCCCGGTCTGCCTCACGGGAGCGAGTTATAGAGCAGGATGAGTGGTCTGCTGCGCTCCAACGAGTGTGAGAGCAGGAGAAATATCACCTGACAGGCGGCCCTCCCCTCTGGGGGACAGAAACAGACACCCTCACGCCTCTCAACCTGGAAACTGGAGGGCGAAAACGGCTCAGATCCGCAGTGCCTACCGTGCGCCTTCTTTCCAGAACGCTCCTCATCCTCACTTTCTCCTGGAAAGAGAAGCCACTTTCTCTGTGGCTAACTTGGGGAAACTTTGGCCCCCGGATTACTGCCGCTGAGCCTGGCGGTGTAGTGTCGATGCCGGGAGCGCCGTGAGCATCGTGCGTCCGGCTGCAGAGATTGGAAACGTGGACTGGCTGAGATATTATTAAAAGTCCCGCAAAGTCTTTTACAGTTCAGAGGCCACAGCAGCGAAGATGCCAGTCCGGAGGGGCCATGTGGCTCCGCAGAACACCTTCCTGGATACCATCATCAGGAAATTTGACAGTCAAAGTAAGATAATAGTTTTTCCTCCTTGATGTTTATCTGAGCACCCAGCCTGCTTTTCTTTGATCAAAGCCCAGCGGTAATAATTGATTTGCGGACTCAAGAGCTGTTAGAAATAGCATCCTAATGAGGTACACTTTGAGGTGACATTTTTTTCCCCCCAGAATTAACCTCAATTATAGTGTTATGGTTAATAGCTGTGAAATGTCACACGGGTGGGAACTCTATGATAAATTAAACCAAACAGAAATCGGGCAAAACTCAGGAAACATCTTCTCCTTGAAACGATCCCACTCAGGCACACCTGAAGAGCCTCACCAAAGAGATTTCTGATCACAGCAGCAGCTTGTGTAGAATTATCTGCTCCTAAATTACATCTGGAGCCTTTTTCTAAAGGTTAGTTTGTGCAAATTCTCCTTTACTTTGATGCCACCCCACATCTGCAACACTCAAACACGCTTACTTTCAGGAAATCGGATTTATCCCAAGTTAATGTTTATATCCAGTAATCACTGGACACTAATAAACCTTTCTGACTGTACTTTGTTGGCCTTCAAATCTCTGTATCCCATTAATCAATCTTCAGCAAGCTTCAAAAACAAACAATATATCTGAACTGCTTAATTTTGCATAATAGCCTATGGGCATGAAATTCAAAGCTGTCTGTATTTCAGAACACACAGACTCTATCTGTCCCCACTTCCCTGTGGCAGTTTTTTGATGCAAATCGTGCATGTTGTTTCCATCCCTGAACGTGTGACCAGACTTCAGACGTGCCTCGGCAGCCATGAACAGCACGTTCACTACACCTCAGGGCAGATGAAGATGAGGATGATGGTGGTTGTGGTGTACAGGGGGGAAAACGTGGATGTGTATCATTACCATTCATTTCCATGCTGGTGAAGGTTGTATTGATGTAAGGGATTGAAATGCTTCTTTACAATGTCGGTTCCTCCAGGGCGGATAAGATAAACATGCAGAATCTTTGCTCAGGAACCTCCTGTCTAAACACAGAAAGCAAGCTGCCTGCCTGCTACCATGTGCCTTACTCTTGGGTAGTTTGCAAGCCTGCTTTGGAAAAGCCAGTGATGTCTCTGCGCTCTTAACAGAGTCACGACAACAGCAGAAAATGAAACAGCTTGTTATAGAGGTGGATCAGGTGCAAAATAAAAAACCCCCAAAAACACCACCACCACCACCAACAATAAAAACAAAACAAAAAACAGGCTGTTTCCTCACACAGAGGTGGTGAAAAGCAACTCCACACATGTGCAGTCAAGTTGAATAATTGACGCTGGAGTTGGGTAATTGACATTAATCCAGTAGTGCTTAGTTTTCCATCCTGATAAGCGTGGATGACTCTGCAAAGGTGAACATTTTCAGCTGTTCGCTGGAACGCTGCCGACTCACTCCACTGTGTTCATATCTGAGACGTCTCTTTCCTACGGATTTGCATTTGGTTCAGCCTGTGGCAGGAAGCTTTGCCATGTTCATGAGAGAGGTGGAACGAGCCAAATAACTTCACATCGGTGCTATCTGAATGCTTTCCCAGAGTCATTTTCTATAACTATTGAAGGTTTATAGTTGGGGTAACCCTGCATGCTGCTGGTACTGTTGTGATGGTGTCTAATGGGCATGGGCAATGAACAGGGAGACACAGAGGAGGAGTGTAAATGGACACCAGCAGGTGTTTAGAAAACACAAAAGTGGTTGAAGTAAAATGCACTGAAAGCTGAAATGAATAAAAGTGAGTTTATCTGAAGCATAGTGGAATGGCATGAAAATATTCATGAATATTTCTTTTTAGAGCTGCATATGTCTGAATCCATGGTTACCTCACTACTCCACATCAGTGAAGCTTGAGCCCCTAATTCTAACTTTTCCATAGCTGAGTAAACTACTGTTTATGACAGCCAGACTCTGCTGTGTTTCCACACAGCGATGCTTTGCGCATGTACCCACCTGATCTTTGCTGTTTCTTTATAAGAGGCTTCCTTTGCACAGAATTCAATAGCTGCCCTTTCTTTTTTGCTCGACTATACGGGAAGTGAAGAAAGCAATTTCATGTGGAACACAGTGGGGGTAAAGCAGGCTTCATGCTAGAAGGAGCATGGTAGAGCAGAGCCTTTTTTTGAGTTGGGATGGCTTCTAAAATAATGTGCCAAGATCACAAAGCATGGATGCCTGATGCTGAGCTTTGGAGGACATGATTAAGGAGCAAACTCCAGGCCTTCTCCCCATCCATGCTGTGTGGGAACAATTTGATCAAGCTGCTCTCGTTGCTTAAATTGTCTTATAAACTAAAGTTTAGTAAATGTATCTAAAAGCTGCAGTTCAAAGGGGTAAAAACCACTTCATGTATTGGTCATTTTGGAGAATTATTATTTCTAAAAAAGTGTTTGTGGAAACTTGAATTGAAGCTTGTTTTTGCCACTAAGAAAAATAAAACAAAATTGCCATCTGTAACCCGAAATTTCCAGTTATTACTGCCAATTAAGAAGCTGCGTGATGGTACGTCATTTCCTTGTTAACCGGAAGCAGGAGCTTCATTGATTCTTTACCTTTTATGCAGCTGTTTTTAACTAGAAGACAATTTGTTCACTAAACATTGCTAGCTCACTGATACTGTCACTAAAGACATCGCTACCTTATTTTGAGCGCACATGTTGATGTCATCTGCTTCAGCATAACAAGGAAATCATCTCTCACGGATCTTCCTGTTTGGGAGTAATAACTGGAAATTTCTCATTTAATAATGTAAAATTTTGAGAAAATAAGTTGAAGTATCGATTTACAGATAACGATTTTTTTTTTTTTTTTTTTATGGGAAAAAAAAAGTTTTCA
>VUQJ01025952.1:12052-23044 GCA_015108635.1 Andinoacara biseriatus
GAAATGAATGTAGGTCAATGTAAATCCCTCTAAAATGCGCAAAAGTGTGTGTGTGTGTGTGTGTGTGTGTGTGTGTAAATAATGTTGTCTTCCCTTTGTCTTTGGCTGAGTGTTCCTGCCTGTTGGTTATTTCAAACTTTGTGTGGACTTGTTTTGGCTTATCCACCAATGAAGGTGTGTTTTTGTTTTCTCCGCCTCCTTTGGGTCATTTTCCTGAAACTTCCTGACAGTGCCTCTCATATTTTATTGTCATCTCTCTAGTATTGTAAGGAAAGGTTTAACACCTTTAACACGGTTTAAGGGAAATATATAACTTGCTGTGAAGTATTTTTGCATGTCCTTTAGCAAATTCACCCTGTATTTGTTCTAATGATCAATGGCGAGTGACTCTATTCCTGGATTCAAGTCTATTTTTTATTATGTATAATCTTCATTTTATAAATTATGGATCTATTTAGAGTTAAAAAAAAAATCTGTCACCTTGAAAGTTGACCAGCCAAACCAACAGTGGTGCTCACAGGTGTATTTAAGTAACATCAATGAGCCCAAATTATTAATTAAATAATTAGTTTTGAAGTGTTACCCATATAAGTAACAAACCACGATGCTGTAAAGCTTCTTCACTGTTCGTCACGTGGTCATTTTTAAGCTGCTCACAAATTAAATCCCAAATTGCGCACTGCTGCCAAAGAGACTCAAAGAAAATGTTAAAAACATCCCAGTTCTTTTATTTCTGAAGAAAAGAACTGCTGACTGTTAAAGAGAAAAAGAATAGAAGTGCGACCTTGATTAGAACCTTCTTTTGGGGCACCCAGGTCCAGGAGAGGAGCCTGTGTGGGCATTTAAAACAGGAAGACATGAAACACCGCACTCCTAGAGTTGAGACCCCTCCTGTGGCGGGACCCTAAGCACAGTAACCTTATATCAAAGCCTGGCATGTAGCAGAGCAGCCGGGGAGAAGCACATTAATTATTGAGGAGCATACGGTAACAAGCTTGGAGCGCTGGCGATGGTCTATTGTAAAGAAGGCTAGTGCCCCATGTCCGATTATCTATTGTTAGCCTAGTTTTTTTTTTTTCCTCGCGTGCGAGAGCTCACTGGCTATGAGAGCGTGAGAGATATCATTGCCATTCTCTCTCGCTCTCTCTTTCTCTCAACACATATACAAACACACGTCAGGGTACAAAAGGGAGGAGAATGTTTTCTTTAGCCTTCTTTTATACTCGAACACAAACACAATATCCAACACACTCTGTCTCAGACACACAGTTGGATGGCTCAAAGGGCAAGTTATTGGCTCAAACAGTGGAATAACATGTCAGCCTCGGGGGATTTTGACAGAGGTACCTGCTAGTGCAAAAAGGCCGTTTGCAACCATTCTCTGTACTTCACTTTATCTTCCACTTTGAAAGCTGACATGGAGCTGGCTGCTGTTCACTGCCCTTACAGAGAAGCAAAGGGGGAGACCACCAATGGATAATCAAACAAATGCATTGGCTTTACCCTCTCGGGTGTTTCAGTCACTATAACATTTAAAGCAGAGAGGAAGAGCTGCCCATGAAACCACCAAACCTGTGATTAGCGGGCAACACATTTTCCCTCCCAAACTGCCGCACTGTAAACGATCATACCTGCAGAGAGTTATCAGCTCAATCCGCAGGTCCCCGAGACTTTGTAGAGCTTGATAGCGCTGTGCAAAATTCTTGAGTCACCCACAATTCTTTACATTTGGCTTCGAAAATGGGAAATATGTGCAGCGATTTGTTGAAACATGCAAACATTCAGTACCAGTACCATATACAGTACCAAACCTTTGGCTGGTACTGTATATGGAAATATAGCATATAAGGTAAAACAGACTACAATTCTAACAAAGTCAATATTTGGTATGATCCCCTTTATTCTTCAGCCCAGCCTCAACTCTCTGAGGCAGCTTTCTTGTCATTTCTTTAAGTAGTCTTCAGGAAAAGTTCTCCAGGCTTCTTGAAGGACATTCAAAGCTCTTCTTTGGATGTTGGCTGCCTTTTGTTCTGTTCTCTGTCGAGATGATTCCACACCGCTTCATTAATTTTGAGGTCTGTGTCTGCGGAGGCCAATCCACAACTGATAGTGTTTCACTGTGTTTTTCGATCCAGGCATGATTTTACTGCATTGGAGGTGTGTTAGGGATCATTGCCCTGCTGAAAAATGAAGCTGTTGCCAATCAGACACTACCGTTCGGCATTTATTAACACCATCAATTTTGAGAAGCTTCCCAACACCCCTGGCTGAAATACAGCCCCAAATATGACAGAGCCTCCCCCATGTTTTATAGATGGCTGAAGACTGATGCAACTTTCTCCTGACCTCCTCTGTAAACACCGATGAGGATCTGAACCAAAACTTTCAAATTTGGATTAATCACTTCATAAGACCTGTTGCCACTGATTTTCAGTCCACTTCTTGTGTAATTTAATATACCTCAGCTCTTTCTCCCTGCTTCCCTTCCACTGAGACGTTTCTGATGAGACTTCAGTGGACAGTAAATCGATCAACTGAAGGGCCAAAAGGGGACAATGCATGGAGTAGAGTTTTATTTGGCTAAGTGCTAAATGGAAACATTTTTCAAATGAAACTGAATACATTCATTACAGCCTTACAGTTTTTCTCTTAAAATAGTTTCAGTTATTTTAAGTTACGTTATTGATTGAACCCAAACGGCACCCCCAACCTTAGATGGGTTGCTGGTGATCTAGTGGATATTTGATCTTGATTGCTAAAGCTTTGGCAATAAAAAAAAAGTGAAAATTTGCATATTCTGTAAATTGGTGACTTAGGGTGAAAACGACCCCTTTCACAGTAACAGGAATGTTACTAACATTATAACCACTGACAGATATCTCTTTGTCATGGCACCTGTTAATGGATGGTAATTATTTATTAGGGAGCAAGCAAACATGTTGTCATCAAAATCAATGTTTTAAAAGCAGGAAACATGGGAATGTTTAAGGATTTGAGTGAGTTTGATAAGGACCATATTGTGATGGCTAGGCAACTAGATCAGAGCTTCTCCAAAGCTTCAGGTGGTTCCTGGTCTGCAGTGGTCAGTATTTACCAGAACGTGGCCCAAGGAATAAAGTTTGGTGAACCAGCGACAGGGTCATGAGTGGCCAAGGCTCAGTGATGCACGTGGGGAGCAAAGGCTGGCCCGTGTGGTCCGATCCAACAGATGAGCTACTGTAGCTCAAATTGCCGAAAAAGTTAATGCTGGTTCTGATAGAAAGGTGTCAGAATACGCAGTGCATTACAGTTGATGTGTATGGGGCTGCATACCTGCAGACCAGTCAGGGTGTTCTGGGCATGTGAGCATCAGAACTGGGCCACAGAGCAATGGAAGAAGGTGGCCTGGTCCGATAACTCGTTTTCTTTTACATCATGTGAATGGCCGAATAACTGGGAACACCTGGCACCAGGGTGCACTATGGGGAAAAAGGCAAGCCGGTGGAGGCAGTGTGATGCTTTGTGCAATGTTCTGCTGGGAGACTTTGGGTCCTGCCATCCATGCGGATGTTACTTTGGCACATACCACCTGCCTGAGCATTGTACCAGACCATGTTACACCCTTTCATGGAAACGGTATTCCGTGATGGCCTCTTTCAGCAGGATAATGCACCCTGACACAAAGCAAGTAAGGTGGTCATAATGTTATGTCTGATGAGTGTAGATCTTCACTACACAGAGGAGCGAAAATCAATTTCAGAGAAATAGAAAGTAAAATACTCCTTTATTCCCTTGTGTTATTTCTTTAGCGTTTTCCAGTTGCAGTTTTGTGTGATAAATATTCAGCCCTCCAAGGTCTAAGTCACCATTGGTGATGACTTTAACCCTGACTCTGTGCCATCAGAATATATTATATTTTCTTTTTTTTTTACGTTCTATTAAGTCTTGGCCATCCAGTGTGAGGAAAATATTTATTCTTACTGACATGCATCAGAAACTATTTATATTTTTCCTCTAGAGTACTTTTCTCTCTGCTTCAGAGAGCTTGATGCTGAGTTGGGGTCATCCCCAACAATGACTTTGAGCTCAGTGTTAATATAATCAGTTGTTTACTTCCAGGTTTGTAGTACGCTGGCAGAAACACTGGTCACCAAACGCAGCGGCTCTTTCAAATTAGCATTATGTGACACCCCCAGAATGAGGTTAAGAGTGAATCTAAAAATAATTCTCCATCTCAGTTACAATTCTTTTTGTCTGACGAAAATGTGGGGAAATTATTATTTTTTTTAATTCAGGTTTGTATTCACTCAGCTGATTTTAATTTAATCCAGTTTTGAAATTAGCCAATTATGAGTCGTGTGTTTAAAAACAAAAATTAGAATTTTGCATTGAATCATAAGTTTGAGTAACTTTTCCCATCTTATTTCAGAATTAGAACAACTAAAATAATGTAAAAATAACATCATTTAGGTAACTATTTTTAAAGATGGCCTCCACTAAATGATCACTTTGTCCTCATAGGGTGACTAAATGTTTACCAGATATTTGGCTAGATGGAAGCGATTCACTCGTCACCAGTTTTCTCTCTGACGGTTAGTCATTAGTGGATATTCCAGACTGCGACTCCCTTGTTAACCCTCTAATTTATCCACTACTGTGTCATATATGTATCACAGGTATACTTCACTCTCAGTGGCAGTTGCTTCAATTACTTGATTGAAGCAGAGAAAAGTTCAACTCGGGTTTAAGCCCCGATCCCAATTTTAAAAATGTGACTAAAACTGGACTCAAAGAGCAGACACAGATGGCAGTTGGCAAGTTTAAACGGTGTATTGAGGGTGAAGAAAATGTGATGACACAGCTGTGGAGGGGAGAGAAGGAGCAGCTTTAGGATGGGGATGTATACAGTGGTTCTGCCAGAGTAGAGAGTGTAAGTAAGGACTTGAAGGTGATTGCAGGCATGATACTTTGGAGTCTTTGGAGTTATTTGAGTGACCTCACTTGTCAGAGAGGCGAGTGAGACCTTGGGAGGGTTACAGTTCCAACAGGATGTAGCTGAGAGAACAGGCAGGCAGGTGACCTGCAGGTGAATTCCTTCCTTTGCAGGTTTCAGCTGGCAGGCCGGTGGTGTTTGCAGTCCCCAAGTGGGCCGAGCCTTCAGTAAACCAGACTTCCACAGAGGGTTCAGACAGGCTACTGTGTTGAAAACAGAATAGCAAAGTAAGCAACAGTGAACAACTTCGGTCAAAAAGAAACAAGTGGGGCCTAACCGTCACCATTGTGGCAAAGACGACCTGATGGAGACTGCAGCACCACTCAGTCCTTAAATACTGACCGCTTAATTGTATGAGCAGTAACAGGGGCAGGAAAACTCCACCTCGAGGCGGGGCAGAAGGGTTACAGATCCACCTGACAATGATTGTAAACGGAGAGGAAGAAAAGCTGGGGGGCAAAAAAGACGAACTAAACCGAGCCACAATCCGCTGGACCCTGCCAAAAATGTTTTGAGTGGAAGTAACAGTAAATGTGAAGTCACACGTTATTGTAAAGTTAGTTGGAGTTGTATCATTTAGAGTGGGTCCATATTTGTCCTGTATATGCAGGTGTTGTATGGATGATAACAGAATACACAGGTACAGGACATTAATATAAACACTATAGGGGCGTTCAGAGGGCTGACAACTGTGCAGTTCAGCAGTGCCTAATGTGGAAGTGCCCTTAGCTCCTGTCAGTGCAATCTAGTTTGAGGAAATATAGCTGATCATCAAGGTGAAATGACTTGCACCTGTTTTCATAATGTCCCAAGTGATAATCACATTTAGATGTTGAGTTTCCACAAAGTCAGCCTCATGCATGAAAATCATTGTGCACAGGTGAATAGGCCAGAGACTGGGTCAGCTGGCAAGCAGTGTTTGTGGGACTCAAAAACTAATATACTAAAAGAAATATGGGTAAAACTTGTGTTTAGAACGCTGCAAAGAGTTTTTTTAATTAGGCTAAAATAAAACTAACAAGGGCAGATGAGTGGTCTTCAGCTAGCTTCTCCATCAACTTCAGAACTCTGTCTCCAAATCTTGTGCTTGAGCAACACAAACTCCAACTTCTCTCCAACTCAACTCCAATTCCTCATCTTCATAGAAAAGGGCATCTGGAAACAGGGAAGTCCAGCATTCACTTTTTCTCTTGAAATGCTCACAGTAAAAAAAAAGCCAAACTTGTATATCGCATGTGACACAACAATCTGGCATCAACTAAAGAAAAGCTGCCACTTTAAGTAGGTCAAAAGTAACAAGCCCAACTACCATCAGGTGCGTAATCAACACTGATTGTAGGTGTGGAGAAAAAATACCCGGAAACCAGGTGAGCTCTGCCCCTGGAACACACGAGCAGAGAGAGACAAGGGCGAGTGAACCAGCAGACCATGACAGAACTCCTGTGTTGATTGCATTTGCGTGCTTGCATACTGTGCTACTGACCTAGAATTAGAAAAAAAATGAAGGAAAAAACATACAGGACTTGCTGGCACTCTTCTAACTAGTGTTTGTCAAGTCAGCTTTGTTCTCATTATACAGAACTGATACTCAGGTATAAAGCAGCTAATACACGCTGGCCTCCCAAATGTGTTACACGACTAAGCAGTAAGTGGCAGATACATGTTGAGTACCCAAGTTACAGCTAGTTGACTACCTGAACTCTAATATTATCACGGTTTATATGAATATTCTGCATACACTTTACTGCACTGCTTCCTTCTGCTGTGTTAGCCAGATATGGCTCAACAAGTTGCATAAACACTACTTTGCACATACATATTAATGTCCTCACTGAAAAGCCTGACGCTGTGGAAAACAATATCTAAATGTTTAGCGAAGAGAATGGGCCCCAGAGAAACGGTCACACATCTACCACAGCAGCATGATGTTTGATAGCCATTTCTAACAAGGCTAATAAATGAGCTGTTTGCTGGAAATAGTGTTTTGAGACTTGACCCACGCTGCTCAATGTTCACGGTCAAACAGAGTTTTTACTCTGCCTTCATCATCACTCAGCAATGCCCACCGTTAAAAACTTTTAATTTTCAATGGAATTTGGTCTCCACGACACAGCATTGAGACTCAGGGAGAACAGCCATCTGTAGGTCAACGTCTGAGAGCGGAAGAAACCTCTATAGCTGCTAAGGGCAGATTTTGACGGCCAGTTAAAGATTTAGGTTTTCTTCCCTGAACGCGCATACACACATCGAGGAAACACTTGGGTTAGCTTATAAAAGTGAATTAACTCAGAGGGGCTGACCAGTCTTGACCGCCCTTTGATCAAATAGCGGTTTGTTTCCTCAGGCTTGTGACCTCTGACCCCTGGAGGAGAAAGGTCGAGCACCTCTTCAGCTCAGCGCTAATGATCCATTTAACACCCTTCAGCTGTGTTAGTGTGTGGCATGCCTTCCGTGCAGTGCAAAACAGACTGTGTTAAGCACTTCAACCAACACTTCAACAACATGCAACCATAGAGTTAACAGCACGAAATGACAGCTGACAGAGGCCAAGCTCTCACTTCGATGAATTTTTCAGTTACATTTGACAGCGTCTGAATGCAAAAACCAGCGTGGAGAGGAGTTACACACATCTCTGATAGTCATGTTAGTCCTGTCCTCTCCCCATCCTCTCACACAGAGAAAGAAAGAGGGGAACAAAAAGTGAGCAACCTGCAACTTTTCCAAGGCCTCCAACTTTGCACAAACCAATTTCTGTCCCCTCCGCCACACTGCCTCCTTTTTTAAAATTTATTTTTAATAGCACATAAAAAGGAATTATATTAATTAGATAGGGGGGGGGGGGCAGTGTCACACATTCAGCTTCTGCTTGCATTTGATGCGATTTCTGTTTAAAAGGAGCATTCCCACACGCCGCAAATTCCCGCTGCCGCTTCGACTAAAAAACAACGGCAACCAACAAAACAACAAAAACAGCCACTGAGTCAAAGTTGATCACTCTCAGTCGGGGCTGGGGCCAGAGTCCCCTTTCAAGTACAGTTGCAACAATTATCTTCAAAGCCAGAGCTGAGCGGGAACCTTTGTTTTCCTCCCAATCCGCATGGTTTGAACCTGACCCTGTTTCTTCAAGCCTGGTGGAGGATAACATGTTCCTACAGTTTGATAGCAAGAGTACATTTTCTTATGACTTATTCATCTTTTTTTCCTCTCTCCAGCTCCTTAATTTATAATTCATTTGATCTAAAATTTCATTAATTTTCTAAAATGTTCCAATTGGGGCCTTGCTGGGCCCGGGCGAAGGGGTTTTTTCTTTGTCCAACCCTCTTTGTAGTCGCCTATTATTCTTTTATGTAGCAGCCTTGTAGAGGTTATCGTCTTCTGAGGGCAAACAGCGCTCGCTGGAAAAGTTTTAATCAGCTTTAATGAGTGGGGTCAGTGCTGGAACCAGAGAGGGAGAGGGAGACAGACAGAAACTGGGAGAGAGAGTGAGAGGAAAAGATAGCCAGCCTCTGAAACATATGGACATTTTTATCTTTTCTACATTTTCATCTCTCTCATTTGCACTTTTCACTCTTCTTTTTCTTTTTTTTCCTGTCCTTCTGATAGCCAGATTTAGCTCAAATTGCGCTGGCATCTCAGGCATGGGAACAGATTATAGATAATGAAGGAGAAATTCATTTTGGAAGCTCACTATCTTCAAAGTATCATTCCAATCAGACACTACAATTGCAATGCAATTAGAAGGTGAAAGTTAATTTTTAAAGTCATCCGTCAATAGCAATCAAAATATTTCCATCGTAGTCGAGACAAGGGACTCTTAAATGCCTTAAATTTCTCCACAATGATAAAGCTAGTTTAGTCTTACTGCTTCGCCAATCCCTAGCTTATCATTCCCTGAAATCCTCAGATATCCCTCTTTTACCTTCTCCTCTTTAAGTTACCTTGCCTTTCTCCGCTCAGTCTTTATCAAATGTTACTGGTCTTTCTCCTGGCTTTAGCCTTGGACTGTAATCTTCTTCCAAGCGATAGTCTAAGCCATTCCATTATTTGCATTTTACAGCCAAGGCCAGCTCACTCATCATGACACAGTTTGCGTCTCTTCTCAGGCTGCACGGCAAGGATATGACACGTCTCGTTTGGATGGAAGGCCACTGCAAAGACTTGACTTGTCACACTTGCAGAGTCATGAACCATGAAAAGCTGGCATTCTCAGGTCAGTTCATCTTAAAAGCTCGGCAGCGTAATCAATTCATTACCAGACGTATTTTGTATGAACTTGAGCCTTTTTTATGACCCCTACGGTCACAGTTCCGCTTGACCACAGTTTACAGTTAAGTCAAAAACTGTTGGTTGGCTTCTGGGGTTGTAAACAAAGAACAACGTAGCATAGAGACAAATAGAAGAGAATTGGCAGCTCTGTGTTTTGCCCCAATTCAATAGATATTTTAATTGTACAGCCTACATAAAACTCCTACTCAAGTATTTTAGATCTGTGTCACATGGTGTTGTGTGCAATGAACTTATAGGGTTGTTTAAATGTGTAGGCCCCCAACGGTAGAATCACCTGTTCAGTGCATTTCCCAACACCTTGTTGCTGGTTACTTCTTAGAGCTAGACTCAGATCCACCTCTTACTATGGAATTTTTGCCTCATTGCATACCCAAATGGAAGATGTTGCAAAAGAAGAAATGCAAAGCCAAAATGCATGATTTAGACTTTATTTAAAGAAGGGGACAAAAGCATGTGTTTGATCTGCAATCAAACTGCAGCCCTAATCCGAAATGGGTTGCTGGCAGCATTAACCTGTCCTCTAATGAATCCTGAAGTGAATTTATGATCATTTAGTAATTGTGATAAACTGTTTTGTGACATGTTCTCTCTGCACCCTTTCCCGTGTGTGTAGACCTTGGGAATCATAACTGTGAGCGGTATTTTTTCTCTGTACTTGCACAAAGTAGCACAGGTGTGTTCTATTTAATGTTCAGAGATTACACTTTTATCAAATATTTGCCCCGCTGAAGGTTTAGCCAGCAAGAACTTGGTCAAATACATGAATTTGATCTAAGCGTAGAAGGACATTCTTTTCCCAGTAGATAATGTCGTGGCCTTCGTGCAACTATGCATTGGGTCATGAGCGTGAAAGACTGTCATAGCAGTTGCATAATAATATGACTATGATCATATTATTCTGCAAGTCATCAAGATGCCAACTGAACTCAAAGTTTCCTGAAGTTGGAAAAAGGATTCTGGAGTTTGAAGTTCACATTTGTAACAGAGAAATGCTTTTTCTCTGTTGAATCCGAGTTGCCGAATGAAACTGTGGTCAATTTTCCACAATAGATGTTAGATCCCAATATGAAATCCCACCTTCCTCAGCTCACCTCTTTCACACCATGAGGCCCCAAAGCTCCATTGATCTTCCTCTTGCAAGCATTACTCTGTTTTCCTCCCTTGTATGCCAAGGGAAAAGGTTATTGTGTGTATGTGTGTGAGAGTGCATATGCTAGTGCCCATATCTCCATCATCCCTATTATCTCTTTCCCCACATATCCAAATGTCACTACATCTTTCTTGCAAATGTCTTCCTGTGTGTGTGATTTGTGAATTTTTGTGTGTCTTCTTTACATGCATTTGTGTTGGTGAGTACGTGCTTTTCAATCTTTGAGTACATGTGCATGCATGTGAGTGTCTGAACATTGTGTGTGTGCATCTGTGACCAGATCGTGATGAAGCCCAGCCTCACCGCACTCCCAGTGGAGCTGCAGCCCGAGCTCAGAAGGCCGGCGCTTAGCCCCGGTGTCGATAAGCGGTCGCTCTTCAAAGAGCGTTGAGGAAAAATGGCTCGCCCCTGTCAAAGCTGGACAAATTCCTTGCTAACACCCTGAGCCTCGCTGCTCAAACGGTTCAAAGAGCGAGAGGGAGAAAAACCAGGAATAGAAGAGGAAGGGGCGGGTGGGCATAAAGTAGAAATACAGATTGCAGGACAAATTAAAGGAAAAACTCTTGACCATTATAGTGAGGGG